>JAOWBR010186671.1:0-10367 GCA_028571145.1 Dionaea muscipula | reverse complement strand
TAAAAGAGTCTTTTCCCCTCTCAAAAAGAGATTAAAAATCTCAAAATGTCTCCACCACGTCTCGAACCCAGGTCTCCGCCTTACAAGTCCCTTTTCCGCTTCTCCCTAGCTAGTCGGGCTAGGAAGGATTCTCGAGGATAAAATAACAAGAATTAAATAAAAGACGGTCGGGTTTAATAAAATAAACCAACCAAACTTAAAATTAACACGGGTTATCACACCAAATCAACACAAACACGTCCCCATCAGAAATCGTCTTGAGTGAAAAACACAATCAAAGGAAAAAGGGGAAAAAACAAAGAGATGAATCTCACCGTGACTCGAAGATGCAATCAACGTGCCTCCACTCATCAAACAAAGACGAAAATCACCGTCGTCCCCCTGCTTTGATGTTGCTGGCCGGCCAAAGGGAGAGGAGAAGAAGAAGAGAAAAGCGTGAGAATGGAAAAGAAAAAGGGATGGAGAGAAAAACTATCGGGATTTACAATCCAAATCCCTTAATCTCCTCTTCTAATTCAATAAGGGCGAAATGGTAAATTTCATCACCCAAATTAAATTAAAAGATGGAGAAGGGATTAAAATGATAGTCCTCGGGTTTGAACCCGCGACCTCAAGGATGCACTCGCACTCTTCACCGCTTCCATAACCGGATGGGCTGGTGTGGAAGTCTTGAGGAAATAATGACCCAAACTAATTAAAAGCCGATCGAGTTATTTAAAATAACCCGATTAACTTAAAACCGGAACGGGTTATCATAGTCGTGACTGGTAAGTCACAGCTGTGACCAGCTCATTTTGGGCTAGGCGGCGCACAACAGCCTATTTTGTGATCCGGATGTGTCCATGCGTGCTCAAGTCCGCATGACTTTGTGATTTGCGTGGGTTTTCAGTCCAATAAGGCCCCGACTCGAGGTCAACCTACAAAATCACCAAATTAACGCGTAAAAACCGTAATACAGGATCGCACAATGTAAATGAAATACATAATAAACACATGCGCTTAGGACCTAAATATACATATTTGAGCCTTGGTTAGGACCGCATTGAGCGCACTTCCTGCATCTCAACAGGGGCCGACTCCTCTGCATCAGACTTGCTTCATCTTCATCATCAGTCATTAGACAGTAGCTAATATGCGCTTGTTCTTGTGCATAGGCCTCTAGATCCTCGGTCTCTGAGTCTGAATCCCCCTAAGCAGTTGCGGCGGCAACCATCATAGTCATTTGCTTGTCTTTGGGTCCGAACTTCTTCTTGTAGCATGACTTTTCCTCTTTTTCGTTCTCTTCTTTCCAAAGTGGGAAATCTTTGATCATGCGTCCCTGTTTCTTGCACTTAAAGCATAGATCATCTTTCTTGTTAAAGCTACCATAGGTTGAATTTTAAGATCTTGATTTTCCTTTTTGATTGTTTCTTTTGTTGAACTTAAAGACTTTGAATCCTCTTTTACAGTTTCTGATCATCATGCCCATATCTTCATGATCCACATCTTCATCTTCAAATTCTTCCTCAGCTTGTAAAGCTATGAACTTTTCCTTCTTAGTGAAATCGTTTTGTTCTTCTTCCTCAAGAGTGATTTCATAAGTAAGCAAGGATCCAATGAGTTGATCGATTTACATTGTTTTCAAGTCCTTTACTTCTTGAATAGCCGTTACTTTAGGTTTCCAAAATTTAGGTAAAATCCTCAGAATTTTCTTCACTCTTTCTTCATGCGTGTAGATCTTCCCATAGCCATGTAGCCCATTGATGATCTCTGTGAAAGTATCAGTGATGCTTTCACCATCTTTCATACTGAACATCTCATACTTGTGGACGAGGATTTCAATCTTTAATTCCTTAACTTGATCGTTGCCTTCATACTTGTTTTTCAAGCTATCCTAGCTCTTTTTAGCAGTTTTGTAAGCAGAGACTTGATTAAATTCCTCTTCTGACAGTGCACACTTCAAAAGATTCTTTGCTTTTGCATTCTTTTCAGCTTTCTTGCAGTCATCTTCAGTCCATTGGGCTTTGGGCTTTTTCACCTTTTGTTCGTTCTCATTCTTTAGTTCAACAAGTTCGTTCTTTACAATCAAGTTCAACAAAAGAAACAGGGACTTAAAGACATTAGGAGTTCTCATTCTCTAGTTCAACAGGGACTAATGAAAGATTGACATCAAGTTCGTTCTCATTCTTTACAATCTTTCATCCTTCATAATCAACTAACCTGATGAAGTCTTTCACTCAGATTTTCCAGAGATTGTAAGAATTCCCATTAAACAACGGAGACCTTATATAGGAGTGTCCTTCTTGGATTGATCTCATGATCCTTTCTCCGGTGATTAAACCTGTCCTAGAGAACGACTTGCTTTGATACCAATTATTAGTTATCCAAGAAAACACCAAGAGGGGGGGTGAATTGATGTTTATAAAAATTAACGCCTTTTTTAAACTTATAAACTGAAAATCCAGTGAGGGGTCGACTCCTGATTTGCGAAATGGAGGTATTGACTCCTGATGCAAGACAGATTAAAATGCAATGCGATGCGATGAAATCAATGAAGAGTCATCTGGAAAAACAAAATTTCCCATTATAATGAATTTGTAAGAATTATAAAAATTACACTCGATGATGGCAATGACTCTCCACCACCCTACTCGAAGATAGCAATAACTCTCTATCCCCCGAACTCGATGATAGGAATGACTCTCCATCAACCAAGCTTGATGATAGCAATTACTCTCTACCACCCATACTCGATGATGGAAATTACTCTCCACTACCCACTCCTAATGCAACAATGATTCTCTACCTCGGACTCACACCAATGAATCGCAATACAACTTCAAAAGAATAAACTTCATGATTGAGTGAACACCTCTAATCTAGGCTGAATATTCAATGTAAAACAATCTAGGTAATGCAAATACTTATCCTTCAATTCAAACTTGTCTTCCGGGAGATCATACGTGAGAAAACACCAAGTGAAAATAGGAGAAAGATTGAAATTTGCAAAACCAGAAACTCAAAGGGGTTGATCGTATTCAAGCTTTCTTCATAATCAGATTTTCGTATTCTGAATTCGTGAATCTGAATGGGATTGATGCGATCACTTTATAGAAATATTCTCGATGAATAAAGAGATTATTTTCGATCAAGATAAGCTTGAAAAGATTTCCCAAAAGGATTTAGGAAAGATTGTGAAAATATCATGTTAAAATCAAATCTTTCCAAAAACAAATAATCTTCTTTAAATCATCCTTTTCTGAAGATATTCCACTTCGAAAATTCATTTAAGATAAGCTAGAAAATATTTCAAATCAGATCGGATTGAATTTTAATTATGAAAATCATATTAGGAAATTTCTGCTCGAAATTGCTCAATGCACATTGGAGGGGTCACTCCTCTGGGCTGCTTCAGAGCAATTTATCAAAACAGTATGTGTGTGTGATGATGATCTCTTTTGTACAGATTGAAACTTTAACATAATGTAATTTACATACCTTATATGGGATCCTAGACTTTGGAACATAACAACCACACATCTTCTTTAATCTCCAAGACTTTCTTTAGATCTTTATTGTGGGAGTGAACTTTGAGATTCCTAATAAACATCATGATCCTTTTCATTTCTTGATCTTAGATGACTTTGAAGTGATTTTGTTTGCATCATTATTGCATCTATAAGATCTTCAAACGTCTTCCTTTGATCATCACAATTATGAATCATCATCTCCGTTGATTTACTTATGGAATCATGTTCACTTTATCACAAACTAACCAACCAAGCATCAAATAATATCAAGTCGTTGTTATCAACAAAACATCAAGGGTCAACAATCCCTTTCCTTATCGGCAACTTTGGTGAGACTTTTTCTTTTCTTCGGTTCCACGGTAGCCGTTGATTCTCCTTCCATTCCTTTACGCTTCTGCGACTGATCATGTGTTGCTTCTTCTCCAAAGATGCTCACATTTAATACATCCTCGACATCTGCCTCGTTGATATCCAAACTAGCAGAAGTCGCTATTCCCACAGTTGCGTCAGCAACAGATGATTTGCTCCCATCCCACAGAGGCGTAGCTGCCGCTTGTTCTTCTTCAGATTTACCATAAAGTTCTAGCACGTATTTTAGTGACATGTTGCCTACAAATAGCACACTTAGTTAAAAATTCACACAGACATCATTTTTTGGAGTATGTTTTGTAAAATTGCAACACCTACGAGGATGCTTTGCTGTCGCCACACCATAATCTTCTAGCGCTAAAGGGTTGTTGACTTGAAAGTACAATCTTATGTCCTCCTAATCCTCTGAGAACAGTGTTAGCGTCTACTTCTCCTCCTTTGTCAACTTCGTTCGGGACAAGGGACAATGTTTGCCCGATGGAACTAGTCTCACAATCCCAAACACTCAATCACCACTCGCATATACAAACTTAACTTTCCACCCATTAATATTGTTGTTAATATTGTAAATTTTATACCATTTCTTAGGTATAAAGATCTAATACTCCGCCTTTTAAGATACAGCACTTCGTAGAAAAGGACCAGGGTAGGTTCTATGTTATTTTCTCGACATATGACTATGAAAGCAATAATTTGGGTGACAGATTGTGGGGTGAGTAAGGCTGAAAGAAGGTTGTAGTCTGTCAAAACTTTGACAAAGAATGGATGTAGTGGTAGCCTTAAGTAGTACTTAAAATGGTCATAATGAATAGCTAGAGTTTTATCTTTGTCAATATTCGCTGCTATTTCATTTTCTTGTGACAGATAGACTTCATAGGCAGAGGGATAAGGATACCCATATGCTATATCTACAAGAACAGTTGGGGTTAACACATTGTGGTTTTCAAAAATCGAGGCTTATTCTATCCCTCAAAAACTGATTTTTCATGCCATTCTAGTTGTATCTTTTTGGGGAGCCATTTTTTTCTTTGGATTTTTAGGTTACAATGAAGCTTCGAGATGACCAACAATGGCGGAACAATAAAAGCCAGAGAAGAAAATGACTAAACCCACTTCACACAAGGATGAAATAGACAAAAATAGAGGCATTGGAGTGAATATAACTTTTAATCAACCTCAGAAATGATGATTACCTCGAATATCAGTAAGATTCTAAGAAAGATTTTTAGATTACAAGCTTCGAAGACGACGATAATGGCGGTTCGAATATTCTTCTCTCTCGAGCACAAGGGTTTTAGATTTTAAAGCTTGGAAAAAGTGGCCCAAAACCTTGATTTTCCCCTTTTATAGCATAAGAGGGGTATTTCTGACTTTTTATGCTAATGTAACACCTGGGTATGAGTACTAACATTAAATGCAGGTCACATCAAGCGTCAAAGCCAAGAATCTATCATATCAGTACCCCTTCGGTTGCCCTTCAAGCGTACATGAGAAGCTTCACCAGTAAGGCGTCGTTTCAGCGAAATGGCGCTGGACACAGTATCGTTTTCATCAACCAGGGAAATCGCTACTTTAATATATGCATGCTTTTTGTCATTCAACATAACTGTTCGTTTACCTTATCATTGAAATTTAATTTCTACTTGGGGATGAGCAAAAGTTTAAGTTTGAAGGGATATCGGATCTGACGATCCGTGTCTTTTATTCTTTTTGTTGCATTCAATTCGCTATTTATTGCAAGCATACTAGTTTTTATTTATTATTCTTATCTTTTATTCTTTGGAGGCAGTCACTTATTTCTATTCAAGAAATGAATGTATTTTCTTCACCAGAGGATAAGTGTCGATATCACCAGTCGGTAGAAACACTTCTTTGATTTTCAGCGGCTCATAATAAATGAGTTGTGCTTGGTTTATTGCGCCAAGTTGAACTAGAAAAATACATAGGTGACTGACATAAAAAAAAAAAAGATTATGTATCTTGGTGAGCTTATTAAAAGATGACTTTGCGCCATTTTTGTCTTATTTCACATATACACATAGATCGCTCTTTTAGGAGTAGTATCTGATTCCGCGTGAATAACAAAAAGGACTGGGAAAAACTTGACATATATCTAACATGGCATGAATAAGAGGTTCAAATGAAAGAGTAACTTTTCTCCACCACTATTTGAAAGACCCGACCTCTCGCTTGCAGAAGATAGAGTGTCGCGTATACAAGAAAATAGACTAAGAGAATTGGGATTCAAAAAATTACAGTAAATTTCTTCCATTTCTATTCGAGGACCCAACCTTTTGCTTGCAGAAGAGAAAGTGACGCGTTCAAATAGAATATAATCGGTAGATTGAGATTCTAAATGTGTAACTTCGTGCCATTTTGACTTTGGTAAGTAAACTCCTTCGGGGAGATGGTAACTCTACTCCTGGCACCCTAATGCCTATATGGTGTGGGATTATCGTTTCAAAAGCTCGTTACATGGGTCATATTGAAAGCATGTAAAACTTAGGCATGTACAAAAAAAAAAAAAAAAGATGTCGATACATGCCAAGAAAAGAATATCTATGATGTAACTTTTTTCCAGAATAAAAAAACACTTGAGCATTAGAGAACTTCCCATTTGAGTGAAACTCATTGCACTTCAACACCAAGCTATTTATGAATCCTAATCATTAAATAATGAGCACATTGAGCTATGTTGACTTGTTTATTCCTGATAGCATTGACCAAAAGTAATTCCATTTAAAGGAGTTGTTGTTTGTCAACTTAGTTGTTTTGACAACTTCTGCTAAGAACTTTGTCTAACCGCCAAATGTTTATGGGCATCATTCAGGTAAACCCTCACGAGACCAACTTGTCTACTACAGACATCTAGTGGTCAAAAGGGGCCTGTTGCACATGCTTAGTGCAATTGTTTCGCCAACGTATGGTGAAATAAGGAAGTCATCTTCCGTATTAGTTTCAGCTTAAATTTTTGCTTGAGGGTAAACAAAGGTTTAAGTTTAAGGGGATTTGATAAGCCCGTTTCTAACGTGCTTATCTGTATCTTTTTCCCCTAATAAAGTTTACTTTTTATCGCTTATCTTAGCCAGTTAGTCATTCTTTAATATTGAGTTCTATTTTACACATATTTTATGAATGATCGAGTTTTGTAGTATTTTATCCAAGTTTGTGCATAAGTTCAGAAAATTCGCACCTCCCCTCTCAAGATCAATCGCTAAAATAACTTTGGTATGATCAGCCGCAGTTATCAAAGCCAATGAATAAAGGAGTCGCTACTTTCATGGCACTACTACTTTAGTCGCACCATTCCAATGATGAAAATTCTCAACAGATCTACGCTAAAAGACAAGTCCTCAAAATGAGTGACTCAAACTGTGAAAAGAGCGGCAGATCACATTACATCAAAAGGAGCGCAAAATCTTTCTCTTAAAGAAAATCCGGGACTAGTTTCTTCGTCAAGAAATCAACTCTTCTTCTCGGAAGATGAGAACATGAGCAACGGATGCTCAGATAAGAGAAAGGTATGCCAGATCCTCAACAGACAAGAAACATACGTCAATTCTCAAGTAAAAGCAAGATCTGTGCCAGAGATGTCAGAAGATATTACTTTCTCCACCATTATTGTTGACTTTACAGGCTCTTGCAAGTTACGTTATTAAAGATTCGTCCACAAGATGCCACGGATATAAGTACAAGACTAACACAAATAAAGTAGCAACTTGGAATGATTCAACTGTCATCGACAAAAGGATTGTCTTATCCAAATGGACTTTCTACCCATGAACCAAAAGATATTTCTTTAGACTGATGGGTATTAGCTAGATTATTCCTGAACATTCCTAAAGTACTGATGTGTCCATGTAACTCATCATGGCCTTACATCTGTCGACCATATGTACCCTTAAAGTAGTAGTTGAGGAGTTAGGTCGGTAGAATTTGTCTATAAATAGAGAGCTCAATAAACATTTACAAGGTCTGCATATTTCACTTGTGCTAAACCTATAACAGTAGTTATATTTTCTTAACTTAGTGAAATTTCTTTTTTATTTCCACTTTGTGTTGTGTTCTTGAATTATTGCATCTGTATCCACCATTCCACAACCACCAATCTTCCATCACGTGAACCAGTAGCTCCTCATCACTCTTGCATGAACTAAAAATCTAACTTTAATCACTTAATGTCCATGTTAAGTTGATAAAAAGGTAAAGAACTTGGTTTAGGTTGTCTTGAGTAGTTGTTATCACATAAGATCAAGTAGCAATTGCCAACTAAATCAAAGAGAAGATGAGTAGGTAGTAAACTCATTCCTTTTACGTAATCTGAACCTTTATTTCTAGGTAATCACTCGAGTTTACTGCAGGTAACTGGTTAAGTTCTTGATTTAGTCAAGTACAACATCTCCTTAGTCTCTCTTTCTATAACTTGTTCATTGTCATTGATTATTCATACTGTCCAGGTTAAGCTTTCAACTAAGCTATCTTGCTGCTAGTAACTCAATTCGTCGTGTTCAGTATTCGTGAGGACCAACACTTAGGCTTAACTGTGCATTAAAAGTAAGCTAATTGGGCTTAATCTTTGTTAGCTCAAGTGGATTCTGTTGAATCTTTAATCACGCTCCCTAACTGCCAGTAACTCACAACACCATATCATGCATATGGTAGCGCCAAATTTGTAGCGGTTCAGCAAACACTGTGATAACCCGTCCCGGTTTCATCACGATTTAATTCTGGTTCGGTTTGGTTCCGATTTAAATTGAATTTAAGCTAGCTGAGTTATTACTTATAGCTTGGTTGGTTTTTATTTAATTTAAATTCGTTTCCTTTCGAGAATCCTTCCTAGCCCGACCGGTTAGGGGGAAGCGGAGAAAGGAGTGGGGGAGTTTAATTTGTGAGGTCGCGGGTTCTAAACCCGGCGACTGCTTTTGATTCTCTTTTCTTCCTTTAATTAATGAGGGCGTGAAATTCCCGTTTTACCCCCCATTGATTAGAGGAGTGAATTAGGGAAATCAGATCAGCAACTCCCGTACTTCTCCTTCTCTTTCCTCTTTTAAGTTTCACTTTTCTCCTCTCTCTCAGATTCACGTGGCCTTGGGTTGTCATCGGGAGGAGATTTCATTGCGTCGTCATCCCGTGGTCTCAGGTAAGGGTTTAGGTTTTATCCTTTTCTCTTCCTTAGATTTCAGCCATTAGAGGACGATGATGATGATTTTGATTTTGGTTGTCTATGTTGATTGGTGGTGTCCGGACAGCAACGGCGAGATTGGACTGTGAGTGGATCGAGCCGACGTCGTGATTTCCTCTTCTTCTTCGATTTAGGTTGGTTTTCATTTTATTTCCAATTCCCTCTTTTTCGTTATCGCATCTGGGCTACAGGTGGGGGGACTAACTCCCCATCGGTAGTGACTTTTGGTGTTTGATTTGTTGTGATCCATGATGCGTTGTGTGGGATTTTGGTCGGGTTTCGGTTCATGTCATTTTTGCTCTTGTTTTGGTTGATTTTGGGTTGTGTAGCATGTGGGGGCTTTGGGGGCATGTTTGATGACATGTTTAGCATTGGTTTGGTGTGATTTTGGTGCCTGGACGCTGCTGTTCTTACATGGGTTCGTTGTGCACGTTTCTGAAGAAGTGCAGATTTTGCTTCTGCAGATTTAGGGAGCATTACGGTCGTAATGCCCCTGCATTACGCCCGTAATGTTCCTAAAAGTCTGGCACGTATCTGGGCAGCGATACGGGCGTAATGCCCCTGTATTACGACCGTATCGGGGGCCGTTATGGTCGTAATGACCCATTACGACCGTAACGTGCCCAGTTTATGGTTCAGCCGATTCTGTTCTCTTCCCTTGCACTTCCGGGACACACTAGGACCTATAGGTTGTATGTTAGACTTTTGTAGCATTAAGTTTAGATTGCTTTAGCCTTGTTTGGTGATTTGTTTTCCTTGTGGTGATTTGTAGGCGACGATATTTTTGTCTAAGGCTTTCACTAGTTGGTGATTTCTTTGCTTGGGGACTTGCTCTATCCAGGTGAGGGGTGTACACTTTCCCTCAATTCCTACTTCGTTTGTTGAGCCTTTATATCCTTTTTATCGCTTCCTCACTGCTTTGTGCACGGTCATGATCTGTGCTTTATTGTTGTTTGTCCACACTGTCTGTTATCTGATTCATGCTTTATAATTGTCATTTGCTTTTATTTACGCATGAATTGCTTGAGGCATTTATTTGATTTGTGAGTGTGGACATTGTGAGGATGTGAGATGTGACAGATGGAGGAGAGTGTGATTTTATTGAGAAGGAAGTGGACTGTACCCTTCTATTGAGTGATGATGAAGTCCGTGGATTACATTAATTTTACCACGGTCTTGCGGTTTAAAAGCACCGCTGGATACAACCTCCTTGGGGATTCTGCCGACGGGCGGAGCCATACCGGCTTACGGACCACGGAGGGCGGGGGACCCCTTGTATGTGGATTGGTATGGCATGTGAGTATGTG
>JAOWBR010186649.1:0-10369 GCA_028571145.1 Dionaea muscipula | reverse complement strand
ATAAATAAAATAAAACTATATACAATGGAGCGAATTTACCGGTGGATATTTACACGAGATGTACGCTTCCTTCTTCAACTTCCACTCTCCCCGGCAACAGTGCCAAAAATTTGGTGTCGTCCAAATAATAAGACGGTACCTCGCAGTACAGATATAGAAGTTAAGGGATGTCGAACCCAAGGGAGAGCTACTAATTTAGCGTTAGAAAGAATTGTACAACTCGAGTGTAGGAAAAATATATCTTTTTTGGGGATTTTATTTATTTGCAAGAAAATTAAATGCGGAAATTAAATGGACAAAATAGAGGGGGTGTTCATATTCAAGTTCAATTATGACTTGGTCGCTTTCCAAGTGATACTGCAAGTAAAGAATGCACGCAGAGAATTAAATATTTAATTAGGTTCAGTATAAAATGAAGTCCCAATCACTCTATGATTCTGGGAAGGACACGGATGTGTTTGTCAGGCACGAATGTATCCTTGGGTCAAATAATGTTTGTCAGGCAAGATTCGACTCTTTTGCCCAGAAGAATGAAAAATGCAGCAGATTCAGATAGCAAACATAAATTAATTAATTCTAGTTGACATGTTGGG
The DNA here is from genome assembly GCA_028571145.1 of Dionaea muscipula. NCBI lineage: Eukaryota > Viridiplantae > Streptophyta > Magnoliopsida > Caryophyllales > Droseraceae > Dionaea > Dionaea muscipula. The sequence goes on along the minus strand of JAOWBR010186649.1, from coordinate 9,776 downwards.
AGACATTTATTTGATTCTAAAATATGGATCCGATTCAATCTTTGCCTAAGTGAAGGTCGTAATCATCAAATAAACGCAGATTAAAATTTAGGTGAATCCAATGATAGAAATTATAGTCTCACAAGTCAATCACAAATCAATCACAACATGTGGAGAATGATTTGGCGCTAAATAATCAAAGGGGCTAATTCAACCTAGCCAGACAATGATTGTCAGTCAATGAATGGACAAAAATTAAATCTTTGATAATCCAAATGTCTACAGCATCAATCTCATGAGTCTACTACGAGCAGGTTCGATCACAGAGAGATTTCACAACCAAAAATCATAAATAAAGAAACCATAAGTCTGAACAAAAATACGAACCAAGATAATGGAGGAGAAACGGGCATCGCAAGTGGGCTGTTACCACCACCTGGACACGTGAATCTTAAACTCCTCTTGATCGGTCTCTCTCCGCGGTCGTCAATCGCCTCAAAATCACCCGCCGTCGTCACCGTGGCCGAGGTTTCGAGAAGGAGAAGAGTGGCCTTTAAGTGCCGCAGCACCAACCTTTTAAAAATTGAGTCTGGCCTCCAACACAGTCGTGACCATCCTCCACGGTCGTGTCATGCTTGCTGCGCTCAATAATGATATTGCTGCGTTGATTGTAGGGGTGTCAACGGTTCAGATTGGTCCGGTTCCATAAGAATCCAGTAACTGATCCATATTTAACGGTTCCAGAAAAATAAGAACCGTAACCGGACTATTACATGTATAGAACCAAATCATAACCAATCCATTATACCGGTTCAGTTTCGGTTCGGTTCCGGTTCTATCCAATTAACATTCAAAATATTTTCATAAAATATGAAATTACAAATAAAATTGTTGATTAAAATAACACATGACTTCATTATGCCATTGTCTACCAAAAATACAAAATCAAGCCGTTGTGCCATTGCCTACCTAATAAAGCATCAAAAAGTCTTCCCAAGAACCAGTGAATAATGGTAATTGAGATGAGAAACCGATGGAGGATCAGTGAAAAAAACAAAGGAGGAAGACAATGGAGGACCAGTGAATAAAAAAGAGAGTGTGAAAGAGGAGGAAAGATGCTGAAAGGTTTTTTATGGAAAATTGAAGAAGGATTTAGTAATCGGTAATCCCAAGGGATTAAACGTGGTTACGCAAATGTGGGATTAAATAAATATATATTATATTATATATCGGTCCGGTTCGGTTCCGAACCACGGTTTGAAAAAAAAAAACAGTAACGGATCCGTATATATCGGTTCTCAATTTTTTAGAACCAGAATCAGACCATTAAACACTAGAACCAATCCAAAAGGCACGGTTCGATTCGGTTCGGTCCGATTCACCGGTTTTTGGATTTTTTTTGCCGCCCCTAGTCCATACAGGTTTTGCCAGCAACACCGGATCGACTTCCAATTTTGGTTTTCATTCCACCTTGTCGATGAAAAAAATGTGTGTATAGCAAGTCCGTACGTACTCGGAGGGCTTCCTGAATTTATTTTCCAGTATGGAAGAGAGGATCTGGGAGGATCTCACACAAAGGAACTAGTGAAGTAACATCGTTTGTGGCAACAATTTACTAGTGGTTGGTTCAGTGCTAATAAGACTAAACAATCAACAGTTTAAATAATCAAGAATTGAATGGCATTGCATTGCATTGCTGTGGCCTGTGGGTATTTGATCCAATCCACATCCACCCACCCATTTTCTTCATCTGAGCTGATAGAATTTGGAGTTCCAATAAGGATGTGGATTCCACCATTGATGAATCCCATGGGCTTTCTTGAAATCCTCAGATGGGATCATGTTACTAGTCACAAATGCACAAGGCACCAGATGAGCTGCCTCCCCATCCCTTCCCAACACACCCGACACCAGGCTCAGGATCGAGTTCTGGGCCGCGATCCTCTCTATCCCTCCTGCACCCATTGCCACCATCTTGGACCAGTGCTCGAAATAGCCAACGTACTCTGAGCAGATGGGGTCAGCCGGGTTGACAAACAGGTATGGAACCCACGTATATAGCCCGAGAAACGGGTCATCAGTACTACTGCTTTGAGCCCCAACCGATCTGCTGTGACTGCTGGACTTACTACTTATGCCCTTGACGAGGGTAGCAAGTCCAGCAGTCAAAACACTGCCAGCAAACCGAATCCCATCCTTCAATCTTTGATCCTCGATCTTCTCCAAGGGTGGGGCGGCGAATGGAGGATTGAAGAGGTACGTCTGAACGTAGCACCCTCTTTTGGCCATCTGCTTCCCCGCTTGGAGTGCCATTGCTGCCCCGAGAGAGTGCCCGGCTAACCAAACATTTGATGGCCCTACCGTTGAGACCAAGCCTTGGACAGCTTGTAATCCAATCTGGTAACGGGAGCTCCGTGTTAGCCCGTTAAGAACAAACTGGATATCCAACTTGATGTCTCGAGCCCTAGAGTCGGGCTTCGTGACTGTGCCACGAAAGGCGACTATATAGCTAGGACTAGGACTAGGACAAGGAGCAGCAGTTTGGTTCGGGGGGTAAGGGATGATCATCTGTTTGTATTGGAAAATGGCACCAAATGTGGATGCATCAACCTCGTCTACAAGGATCTGGATTAGCTGGAAATTGAAATATTCCCACCACATGGAAGCAAGGGCGGCTGCAGTGCCTTGGCGTTTTTGTTGCCGGTCTCGCTCCAGAATGTACACTCCTTGAACTAGGCTCGCAGCAACTGATCTCCGGTGTTCCGGCAGTCTCCTGTGCAAATAAATATATATGCCAGTGACTCCAAATTCAGTCCATGATAACTTGACATGTAAGTAATCATCCGATATTATCCAAAAAAAAATTCGAGCAAATAAAAGTATATATAAATGATAACGTTACGAGATTACACTGTTGTTCGTACATATCCTAACTGTCCACCACTACACAGTCAGAAGCACAACGATTAAAACCATCAAACACCACCAAAAAAAAAACTACTAGGACCAACCTCTTCCTCGTGTCCTACCTCGACCTCTCCGACCACCACGTCCCCGTAGCGCTCCATCAGATGGGGACATCATTCCGTCTGCTTTCACACTAGTCACTGTTCCTTCATCATCTAACAGATCATCCAGGCTGACTGCAGTCCAGTCTCTCTCTTGATCCGAGTCACTCTAGGACGTGTTGTTAATCTTGAGACTATCCTCCACCAACTCAGATAACAGGGCAAATCTAGTAGCTAAAATCATCGGTTGACCCACCCCCTGTTATATATATGTGTTTTCATCCCACATTGGAGTTTGAAGTTTTTCCTCCTTTCCCTTTGGCTATATAGCCTTGGTTTTTTGGTTTGTATCCCACATCGGACTTTGTGATTTTGTCTTTCTTTTGTTTGGTTATAAGTAGAGCTATGATGCTTTGTAAATCATCAATCAAAATAATACAAGTTTTGGACAATTTTTTACTTTATTCTCTCATTCATTCATTATTACTTGATTTAAGGTTAGACTTTTAGTCCCGTGACTGTGATTTTAGTTTAAGGCTGCTTTCTCTTGAGTTATTTCCACCACACGTCCAACCTGCCCATCTCTCTCTCTCCTACTCTTATTCCTATGCACACCCCACTCATCCCGCATCGGGTTCGCCAAAACCTCCCTCCTAGTGTCAACTACTGGAGCGCCAACAACTGTGTCTACAAAGTAGTATTCCTCTTTAACAAAATATTCTACAAAGTAGAAAGTGAGATGACGATCGAATTCACGAAGAGTAGTTACCAATCAACAAAAGTGAGGTGCATAGGTCCAGAAATTTCGAAAACTTCCCTATCCGAAGGCTTAGCTGCATTCTCTTCCTTTTCTTTTCCTCGTTTCATTGCAGCCTGCACCTGGAAGAATCAGATATTAAAAGTTGCATGAATCCAATGTGATAGACAAGAAGAAGAAACAAAATCATATATCAGTTCTTCATGATCACCCCTACACTACATAAAAAGATGACTAATGTTGCAATGCGTTTCAAGGCAATGTTATCTTTGTTGAGAGAAAATCGATGATCTACTCATAAATTGCTACTCAAGGTCAAAGACTTGAAACAAGATGAATGAAATATTTTCTAGCCAAATCACCACGGGCAACAAGAAATTAACATCAATGTCTAAACATCGATCACAAATTTTCTTGTAAAAGGGTCAACAAGGGGATTCAAACTCGGAGCCACTGGGGTTGGGGTTTAAATTAATAAATGACATTCAGATCCAAATTTGACCAAATTAAAGCCGAAGAGGGCAGGCAGAAAAATCAAAATCTGGCTTTTCAGGCAAAGCCAACATACAAGAGATGAAATCTATCAATCTAGATTGATGAACAAGATATGTTAATTGAAATGTTTCTTTCTCTTTTGAGTATAATTAATTAGGTGAAAGTCAATCTCATTTCAATGCACCTCCCACCCAAAACAGAGAAACTCTGAAAAAAGGATCAATCAATCAATCAAGCAAGCAAACAGACACACAGACAAGACAACAACAAAACAACCCTGAATCAATTGAAGACATTAAAGAGTAACAAGAAACTCCACAAAGATAGATACTCAGCATCCAGCAAAGCAACATCAGTAGAGAAGTGAAGGGCTAAAACCCATCAACTGGCAACAGCAAATAAGGGAATTAGGAAGATCAAAACCCAGGCAGGTAAGAGAAAGAAAGAAGATGAACAGTAGTAGAAGAAGAATAGAAGAACAGCTTACCCACCGAAGAGAAAAAAAAAAGTTGTAAATGAAAATGAAAATGGGGAAAACTCAATGAGACTGTATAGAAGCTAGAGATTGAATCAATGGAATGAGAGGAGATGTGTGGGAGTCACTGGGAAGGAGGGTCAAAAGTGTAAAATTATGTGAATTGGTGAGAATCTTCTTGCGTTGGGGGAGCCACCCAAAATAGAATTTTGTTTTTTAAATGTGAGGAAGAAAACGAAAATAATTCATCTACAATAAAAAAAAATGTTGTATTTTTAAAATTTTTTTAGGATTATAAATAAATGTTTATGAGTGAGGTGTAATAATAAAATGAACTGTTGTAAAAATTTATTTTAAGCCTAACATGATCGGGAAGAAAATGTTAGAGGAGGGGAGGGAGAAAGAGAGTTGCAATCAAGTTCAATTAATTAATTAGTACGATCATTCAAAATGATAGGGAGAAATTTTCCTTTCACTATTCGCATTTTATAAATCTTTAAATCTTTACACTGCTTAGAGTATTCTAAATGGACACTATAAACTTATTCAATATATCATATATTATTCATCAAATGGCAAAAATGTATTCGATAACTATATATTTATGGGCTCAACAATTTAATGGGTGAATGGATGCTCCAATGAAACAAATAAAAAACACCATAAACTACCTGCTTAATGGGTCAATTAAATAAGTATTTACTTTTCTCTCTTCTTACTACTCTTTTTTATTCTATCTATCTACTATATTAATTGAGTCTTTATTTCTTTCTCTCTTCTCTCCAATCTTTTTTGTCTTCTTTTTTTTAATACTTTTCTCTCACTTCTCTTCCTTTTTAATCCATAAGTGAGTCTATAAATTTATGGACTAACTTAAAAAATTTTAAGTTATGGACTAAGTTATTGTGGCCATTGAAGTAATTTTTTTTCACTTTTAGTTAATAGAGTTTTATTGACTGCCACTATAGACTAATTTATTGAGTCTATTAAGCATGCTCTTATTTCGTAACTCTCTATATTTAATGTGTACTATTTTGTTCTTAAAGAAATTATTATAATACTTTTACTATTCACATTTAAATACCTATTTATCATTTTGGATGTTCTAATAATTATGCAAAGGATGGGAGGATGGAGGAGGAGGAGATGGTGTTTATTTAATATGTATTAACTTTACGTCTATTTTATCACTATGAATATAATCATTAATAATCTAGCCGATAAAATAAAGAAATCATTTGATATAAACAAAACAGGCAGAATTAATTGAATCACCAATTTTCCTCCATCCCGGCCCTATAGATAGGGGGTAGTCTTCCCCTCATTTTCCAATGTGACTTGTGTCGAGTCCCTATTAGAATATCTACTCGTTCGTCTTGCCCTGCTTGATCGTGCTTGGTCCCGCCTTGTTCTACTTGGCTGACCAGTATTACCCTCTCTCTTACCCTATCCGACCAAGGACAAATAGATCTATTCGGATCCCTCTCTTGGTTGATCTATTCGGCCAGACTCTCCTAGGAGATTTTACTAGGAACTTTCCTTTTTTCTGCACTTACTTTTCGGATTAACACTACGGACCGGGGTACCCTCTAGCATATTTGTTAGTCCGTTTCAGGTGCCCACAAGCGAATATGAATCCTCGTCATCCTCCATCATTTTTCCCCTGAGCCAATTGAATATTTTTACGATCGGACTGTCCTCAATTCTGTTCTCAGACTTTGATATTGACTTGAGATTTTTCAAGTATAACAAACCCAATTGGACAATGTTTATTCAGAATTTCAGATACAGACAAGGAAGAGTATTTTTGAAGTAGCTGAGGGAAGGAAACTAAACATTGAGAATATCTAACCAATTAATAGTTTCCCATTTTTTTTAAAAAATTACTATGAGCTCACCGAGAGAGAAATAATTACTCTGAGGAAAGTTAAGAGAGCCGTACGTAAGTAGAGCCGGCCAAGATTCAGAACCCGAACCGAGAATTGGAGAATTTGAACCGTTGATCGCGGTTCTCGATTCCCCGGTTCGTGGTTTGCATAACAATACTCCAATTTTAAAAATTGAAAATCGACGGTTCTAATCGATTAAAAGTTATTGCTCTTTTTTTTTAAAAAAAAATTATTATAATAAGCTAATAATGATATATAGGTATTAGATGACAAGCTAAAACGAGTTGTTTTAATTCCACTTTACTTTTTTTCCCTGACAAATTTCCACCATTTTTTAACTCCCTCATCACCTCCCTTCTACAATCGAAGGAATCACAACAACCGACGACAACGACGGTAGTAACTGAACATGCATATTTTTAAAAATATGTATATGTTTGAGCGTGTTTATGTTTACTAGTATTTGTCTTTTTTTCCTTGGATCTAGTGAGATTTTTAAAAAGAATCAAATAACTTTAAAAAATTATAAAATTTATTATGCCCCAGAGTCTTCTTGCATTAAGTTTTATTGCCTCTTTTTTAAGAATTTTGTTAAGAATCGTTTTAGAACAGTGCAATGGAAGGTTTGAAACTATAACAGGCGACGGTTCCAGATTCGTATTGATAACATATGAAAATTCAATTGGTGTCACAGTCACGTCAACGCTTCTCCTGCCACGTTAAACTTGTTCACCAGATCGCAGGACGCGAGGTCGCTAGGACGTCAATCCTATTCGTCAATCCTGTGATCTGTACAAGGAGAGGTCGTCAGAAAAGTCTCGAGGTCGTCATCGAGATTCCCTTCCAATGTTTAAGTTAGTGATCACTTGTAAAGTTGGAGACCTGAAAGAGAGAAAATTTTAGAGATATATGAGAATACCTTAAAATTTTGGATCCTTGAAATTGAAGAGATAGAGAGTATTTATAGAGGTTAAATCCACCACGTGTCGACTTCTCAGTGAAACGATGTGTCAACTTCTGAGTGGAGTGATGTATCGGATTCTGAGAATGGTGACACGTGTCGCTCAACCAGACTCCAGTGGAGCCATGTGTCGAGCAGCGGTACCCACCAGCGGGCTGCGGGACTTGGTCATATGAGACTCACGTGTGGGGTCCACCTCGGACATGTGGGGCCCACGTGCGGGACCCACCTTTGGTTGTAGGACCTACCTGCGGGCTGCAGACTGCGACCTGTGAGACTCGTATGTGGGGTGCATGTGCGGGACCCACCTCCGGTTGTGGGGCCCACCTACGGGCTGCAGACTGCGACCTGTGGTACCCACTTGCGACCTTTTTACTTTTTTGGGTATTTGGACCTCCTGCTTCTCTTGGGCTTTCCGGGACACTCTGGATCCTCTGGACCTTTTGGTACATAATGAGCCTATCGTATTTGAAAAATCTTACTATAAAAATATGACATTTTTACCCTGTTATCACGTATGGTCCAAAGTTCTGATTCCGATGCTCTTATTTGGTGGAACTAAAACCGATGTTCCGGAATCGTAACCGGCAGTTTCGACACAATGACCATGGATGCAAAGAAGCCTATGATCATAAATCTCTTGTCTTGTGTACAATGTCCTTTGGTCCATAGTATGTTCGGTGGAAGAATTAAATGAACAGGACGCTGAAGTACTCTATATTAAATAGTGTTGGGTTTACGTAGTTTATATTTGTAGCTAACTTGTTGATCTCGTATTGAATATATAATTAAAGTATATATTCAGTTTTGTTAAGATAAATATAATTAATGTATAGACCTTTTACCACAAGTTTAATTTTTTGGTAAAATTATTTCTTAACAATATAATATCATAATAGACATGATCAAACTTTGGTCACGAGTTCGAATTATGCGAGAGCGACCCTTATTTGTTTAGCACTTGGTATGATATTGACTTTCTATGATCACAAGATCTATGTTTATTAATCATGATGTTGAGAATGTGAGGAATAAAACCCATATTGGAGATCGCTTGAGGGAACAAACGTTTAGTTAGGTCATGGACGTACGAGACAGTATTTCACCTTTAAATGGACTCCCAACAAACGACCGATAGGATTGAGTCCCTCATAATTAGTTGAGGTGCACGTAAGCTGATTGAGACATCTGAGTTTTCCAAAAAAAAAAAAAAAAAAAAAACCACATTGAAAAAATACAACTTTACAAAAGGGTTTATAAGGGTTTGAGTTACTTCGATCTATCACCAATTGGTTTTAGAATGTGAGTCTCAAACTATTTTATCACATGAACTATATATGTCCAAGTTCAAAAGCTTTATTGCTCCTGACTTCTATAGTACATATATGCATGTATACAATTAAATGTACACGTACGTTTTTTGTGTGTGTTCTCTATCAAACATCTATATATGAACCAACATGGCAACATAGCTCTAAAGTTATATTAATTTCCCTACACGTGAAGGTATACCAATTCTCATGACAATTGTATCTTATAATAATCACATGATCGAAACACTTGGCCTGGGAAAATCACAATAGCTAGCTCTTTCCAACTTGTAAATGAGCATGTCAAGCTCATCCCCCTCGAGACTCCGCAAGGTCAAGACCAAGTCCCTTGAACGCATAAACCCAGGAGGAGCCGGCCGGGTAATTAGAGAAATGGAGGAAGCACGGGTGGTGGCGGCCGATGATCAGGTGAAGGAGCCGATGAGCCCGGGCGCGCGTTTACTTCAGGCGCCATCGATGGACTCTTACGTCATAGCTACTATGGGGAGCAAGAAGATCATTGACATTGATGTGATCAGGGAAGGATTGAAGCAAACCCTAATCAAGCATCCTCGTTTCTCTAGCAAGCTGGTTAGTGCATGTGATCGATCTAGCTTTAATTCCATCAATTAACTACTCCATCTCCATCTTCGTTTAAGTAAATTGCTTTTCACACTCGTTGATGGGACAACTCAATTTATTTATTTATTTTATTTATTTCTTTTGGTTATTAACTTACGTGGCCGTTACCTCGATCTCCCCGTCTCCCTTTGCTTTTTTTTTTATTATGTTTATTATTTTTTTGTATTATTTTTATATTTTTATTTTTTAATATTTGACTAAATTTTAATTTAATTTAATAATCTAAAATTTATACTAGTTATTTAGGAAAGAGACTTTTA
>JAOWBR010186628.1:0-10369 GCA_028571145.1 Dionaea muscipula | reverse complement strand
TGACCAAGGGCTCGGGTTCAGTCAGGTCAGGTCGAACGGTCCAATCTCGGACCCTTTGGCCACGTGTCTCGAGGGGGAATTTTCCCCTATATCACAGCCGTTGATCCAAGGAGCGCCGGCAGCAGCGGCGTCCAGCATTCTCAGCGGCGGCGCAGCAGTGGCGAACATCCAAGGACAGCAGCGTCTGCGGGTGTCGAACATCTAAAGAAGATCCCAAGTGGTTGATCGTCCACGATCGTCTGTGCACGAGTGTTCGATCAACCGAGCCTTGGTGAATCTTTATTATCGACGACAACACGCAGAGAGCAACAACAGAGGTGGCACTTGTCCGAGCGCGCAACAGCAGCAGCGAGCGGCACCAGTTTTGCCCAAGCGCGCAAGACGCAGCACGAGCAGCCGCGCGTAAGAAGCAGGATGAGCAGTTGTGCGGAAGAGGCAGAAGCGCGAGCGTCCGCACGTCAGTAGCAACACACGGCAGTTGATCGTCGGAGATTGTCTCCGTGAGGTACCGACATGTATATTTTTGTTTATGCGAAAGATAAAATTTTTTGTTGTCTATCCTACATACCGACACGATCCTGTTGCTTCCACGAAACCCCGTTCGCTCGGGGTTTGGTTCAGGTTTGTTGTGATTAAGTGAACAGGAATAAAAATTGCAAAGTGAATATTCCACCATGATTTGAAGTTTGTGATCAAGTTGCTATCAAGTAAGATGCTTCATCAATGGATGAAGATTGATTCAAGTAGTGAGGATATTGTTTAAGAGCTACTGGAAGCATGAATGATTGAAATGATTCTCAAGAAAGCATAACAGTCAACCCCACTTAAGAAAGCTGGAAGAAACAAATGAAGTTTAAAGAAAACTTATGATTACTGAGTGCCGTTGCCTTGGATCCATTGTAAGGTTTGCAACTCACTTATCTTGATTGTTATATCTATTCAAAAGAGGATCTACAGACACAAACACACACACAAAGTGTTTTGAAAAATTGTTTTGGAAATGAACTGGAACTTGCCCGAGGAGTCGACCCCTCTGTGATCTGGGCAGTTTCGTTTCTGGTTTTTACAAATTTGTCGCTCATGTTTTAAATCTCATTTTGTCTGTTTTGAAATGATTTGTAATATATCTTGGATTATTTTTCGTGAGAAAATATCAATGGATAAAGAAATTTACAGAAGATTTGATAAAGATAATTTATTTTTGGAAAGTTTTGATTTTAATGAAATATCTTTCATATCTTTCCAAAATCTTTGATGCAATCTTCTTGGATATTCTATGAACGATTTTATCTCTGTTTTTACATGGAAAGAACTTCTATAAGATGATTTCATTGTGGTCTTGCCTGGGTACGCATTCAAGCATATGAAAAACTGATCTTGAAAGAAGAAGAGTGCGGCCATCACCCTTGCAAACTACTAGATCTTTGCAAACACATCTCTTTACTGTTTTCCTCCTGATTTCACACGTTAATCCTACTGGAAGATAGGTTTAGTTTCAAGGTTAAGTGTTTGCATTCCATATTGATTAGTTTGCCTAGTGTAGAGAGACGTTCACCTTGACATTCATCTTATTGCTTTTGTTTTTAGGAGTCCTTGAGTAGGACTTTGAGTTACCTAGGTCGAGAGTCATTGTCATCTTAGGTTGGGTGGAAGTGAGTCATTTCTTTCATCGAGTTTGGGTGTTGGAGAGTCATTGCCAACATCGAGTTTGGATAAAGGAGAGTAATCGCCTTTATCGAGTGGGTATAGGAGAGTCATTGCCTATATCGACTTTGGATGATAGAGAGTCATTGCTATTATTGCGTTGTAATTGTTACACATCCATATTAATGGGAAAATTTGTTTTCAGATGACTCTTTACTGATTTGATTGCTTTAAATCATAAACTGCCTTCACAGAGAAATCGACCCCTATTCCACAGGAGTTGACCCCTCAGAGAAACTGCATTCGAGTTTAAAAAGGAGCATAATTTTTAATAACACCAATTCACCCCCCCCCCCTCTTAGTGTTCTCTTGGATACTAATAAGGGCAGTTAGCCGGTCAACACACAGACCAAATCTAGAGAACACGCTCGACACCGACTGATCAATCATGGAGTACTGGTCGATCGGTTAGCGTCTAGCAACAGCAACGAGAGCATCCAATAGCTTTTCAAACAGGTACGTCCTTCATCCTCGGATTCCCATGATCGGACAAAAAAGAGCATGGACGATCCAAAACATCTTGCACGAACCCGAATAAGGGAGCTTGAGTCGCCTTAACACGAGTCGTATCGACGAACCAAGGGCAACCCGAATCAAACCGTCAATTCCCGCCAATGAGCCGACCAGAATCATGTCATCCCCCTCCTCTTGAAAAGGATTTATTCTCAAATCGAACCGAACATCTGCAGGAAATAGACACGACTCAAGAACAAAGAACGCATAATGCGTAGGACACAAACCCGACAGAACCAAACAAAACGAAACGGATAACGGTACATTAAATGACAAAAGGGACACCACTAATTGGAGAACAAAGACAACACTACCATGCAACCTATTCCAACCTCCGGGATCAAAAACAAGCAGACTAGCACAATAAATTGCCCTCCATAGCAAAGTAAAGAATACCCCACTTGTAACTGACCCGAAATGAAAACAAACTCAAATGCGAGAACTTCAAAATGAGCAAATTCAAAAACAAAAAAATCGAAATAGACTGGAAAGAAAGATAAAAATGTCATTGGAAGGCACTCGGACTCCTGTCGGACGACCCCTAGCATATTAGCTGCCCCTTCCTCAGCCAGGTTAGCCTGTGAACAAATAAAACCCAAAAACTCAAACGTATCAATATAAGATGGGGTAGCAAAATAAATCTCAGATAATCCATGCTCCTCCTCAAACGCATAATCCAAATTAATTTCATCGTACAAAACGGTAAGCACATATTAACCATGTCATTCAAGTAAGAAATCGTCTAAGCTGGGAATAAAATGACTACAACTTACCAAATCACTATTATCAACACTTAACGGAGTTACCTCAACCTCTTCAGGCATCGGTAGAACAATAGCCGCACATGAATCATCTTCTCCACCTACCAAACCACTTTGAAGCTCTTCTTTAGATGCCTGCGAAAAAGAAACATCACAGCTAGACAAAATAGAGTTAGGGATGTTAATATTTAAAATTAATGCTTCCCTCACATCACTGGCTTTTATCAAACTCATCTCTTCTCTCTTTTTTTCTCCCTCGGATTTTACCTCATCGATCGAGCTAACTATAGCCTTTTCGCTCGATTTTGCCTCAATCCCTTCCTCTTTTTCTTTTTTCTTGAATGTCTCTTTTTCACTCTTATGATTTTCTATCTCCTTTTATTTTTCTTCTCGCTCACTCTCCTTTTGTTTTTTCTTTTCTCTGTGTTCTTTCAAATACATTTGGTCCTTATGCACATCTTCAGGAGATAATAGAGCAACTTTAATCTTCTTCTGATTGTACACAAAAGAGTATTTGTTCGTGAAACAATCATGAGTCACCCGTTGATCAACCTACCACGGATGCCCCTAGAACAAATGTGTCAAATGCATAGGCGCGACATCACACACCGGTACATCTTCATAGCTCGCAATTCTAAATGCAATAGACATTTATCCCTTTATCCCTCCACCGTTATTCAACCTTTGTAATTCATATGGCCTACGATGAATTAACGTGGGGAAAACCAATTTCTCAACCATCATGGTATTGGTGCTAGCAATATTAGTGCAACTACCCCAAGCGATAACCACACTACATACTTTATTCCCAACATAACACCGAGTGGAAAATAAATTTTCTCGTTGGGTCATATCACTAACAACTACTTGCTCTTCTAAAGCCTCTATCCTTAACTACTACTGATGGTGAAGCATCATGAACCTCCCTATTATTTCCATAACCAACATCTAAGGTATGCGTAGAATCTTTATCCCACCTTTTCTCTTGTTCTCCCATCCTACCAAACTCATCCCTAATTACGCTCCTCATCTCTCCCAACAAGGCCTCCAAACCACCCCAAACTCCACCTTTCACCCAGTCATGTCGTTCAGCAGCCATGTTAAATCAAGAAAATAAAACAAAACGAAATAAATACTCACAATGTGTTTCACTTGTGTGTTTTCACACCAATAGCGTTTCCCCTCTTTTAGTCTCACACGCTATTGTCTTTTTCCGCGCAATCTCTAATAGCTTCGTAAAAAATAGATTAAGTAATATGAATAAATAGGTTGTCAACCAAACGTACCAACGAAACTAATTAAACATGACTCGACAGGGAAACTATGAAAACAAAGGACGAACAATAGGAAATAAAGAAACACGACAAAGATGAAAAGAGGACACGAAGTAGACGAAGCAACAAAAAGACTCGAATATAGAAACTAGAGTGAATTAGCAAGCACCTGATTTCCACAACGTCAAGCCCTCGGCTATTTTGGGCACAAATCACTCTCCCCCTTTTTTTTTGGGGCAGCAAAAATTCACTTCTTCTTCTTGTTTTTTTTTTTTTCCTATTATGCCGCTTTTTTTATAATCAATTTGTGCTTCTCGTTTTTTTTTTTTTTTTCCTTCAAGCACTACAACCTTTTTTTTCCTCTTGCTCACTTTTATTCTTGGCCAACGTGTGTGCGCTTTTCTTTTTGCCCAAAAATTGCACTTTGCCGATTTCTTGTTTTTTTTTTTCCCACGTGGTAGCTTGTTGGATTGTGTTTTGCCGAGAAAAATCAAGGTCAAGTGTTTCAATTCAAAACCCAAAGATGCGATTGTTGTGTGAGAAACTCAAGGTCGGCATGTTCATCTTTTTTTTTTTGGTGCTTGTGCATTTGACTAAGGATGAAAAAATATATCAAAATATCGTACCATATCGAAACAATACCGATACTATACCGAAAAATACCTAAATTTTGGTATCGGTACAATACCATACCGAAATAACGAAATTTTGGTATGGTATCGGTATCTAATTCTTCAAATACCGATACCATACCTAAAATACCGAAATACCAAAAAAATCAAAATGCATATTTACTATTAAATATGTAAATGTGTACTTTTTTCATGCTATATAATATGCATATTTTATATGATATACAATCAATCTATTTGAATTATATAGCAAATATACTTCTAATGCAATTTTTTAATTTTTTATTTGCATTAGATTTATATAAATACTATATATAAAAAATACTATATAATACTATACACACATTTTTTACCTCTTATGCAATATATGAACATGTCTATTTTTATACTCATTGATCCATACGTAGAAATAGTATAAATAATACATATATTAATATTTATAAAATATTATTATACTATCAAAATACAATATTAATATTTTATGTTATTATTGTTCTCGTTATTATATTATTATTGTATTATTATTGCATTAGTAATACTAATAATATTTGATAAATAATAATAAATATGTTATTTAAATTACTTTTATGGACAAATGATTATAAGAATAGTTCTCATTTATCGCATAACATATAGAAATGTGTGTAAAGTATTATTTACAGTTTTATATATAGTATTTGTATATATTTTATGCAAATAAAAATTTTTAAAAATTAGATTAGATATATATTTGCTATACAATTAAGATAGATTGATTGTATATCATATAAAATATGTACATTACATAGAAAAAAAAAGTAGATATTTTTATATTAAAAAAGTACATATTTATATATTACATACCAAATTTTGGTAAATATACCGATACTTATACCGATACCATACCGAACCGTAGCGAAATAAAAGTAAGCCACACGCTAGAAATCACACATAAATAAATCATGCTGAACAGGGTATTGAAAACAAAATATTTAAATACGGAAAGGTGGGGAAAAGAAGAAGCAAGACTCGTGTACACCCCTCACCTGAATAACGGATGAACGCCGGAGAACGCTACTCGCAAAGCCAGCCCCTACAGTGATCGAACTCCGATCCTAAACATCAACATGCAAAAGTCTCACTAAAAGCTCTTCACGAGCTAAACCGCAACAACACGCTAAACTAATGGGAAACTAACGGAAAGACCCGCTAAACACGTCACATGCGACAACCCAAGCTAAGCAAGACAGGGACTCGCTAAACGATGCACCTACAACACCGGACATGCATCGGAGACGCGACGAAAACCAAACGACGCTAAAAAATCATGCACAGCAAGTCCTTGGGCTGAACACGGGCGTGTCCATGAGCACGGCCAGCCTATGTTCAGCACAGCAGCCAAATCCTCGAGTAACCAGCCGCGACACGGCTGTGTCCCCTGAGGGCACGCCCGTGTTGCGTACAGCATGGCTGCCTGCGACAATGGCGACCGATGCAGATCAAAAACCAACTTCACAAAACACCACCCACAACAATCCAAACAACCCACACCTATCCTAGCCATCCTAGGGTACCACCCATCCATATGCATCACAACAAAAACCGACCTAAGCATGCAAAACAATCACGGCAACCATGCCGACACCGTCATCGAAAACTATAACACAAACAACCCACCGACTTGTCCACAACCAAAACCGACGCATCACGCACACCAAGCACACAAAGAAAAGGCGATAACGAGGATACAGATTATACCTTTGCCCAAGAACGGCGATGACGGCAAAACAAATGATCAAATGCCATCGACGACAACCCGTCTCCTCTCACGAGACCAAACTCGCGCCCCTCTCCCCTGCCGGTGGTCGCCAGACGCCACCGCCATCCCTCCGATGCCTGCTGCCGCCGCCCAAGGAGAACGAGAGAGAGATATGGCAAAGAGAGAAAGAGAGTATGGAGATGGGGAGTTCGGTTACGGGAAGAAGAAAAACCAAAGAGGAAAGAGAATAATGTAAAGGAGATATTCAAGGAATATTTCCAAAACCGCCGATCAGCATAAATGTAATAAAATCCCATTGATATCAAATAATATATGGGTAAAGTAGTCTTTTCCACCTTATCAAAATAACTTAAAAAGAAACGGTTCCGAAACATTAAAAGTCGTCACCAAGACTTAAATCCGCAACCAATCAAATAAAACCAACCATCCGCTTCCACCCGAATGGGCTAGGTGGAAGTCTCGAAGACAACCCAACATAGATAAAATAAAAATGGCGCGTGCCAAATCTCATATCTTTTTAATAAGAACTTTATAAAAACTCGCAACAACCATACGCGTCACCAAACTTGAAACTTACTCTTAATATAATTATAACGGTCCAAATTAGGGGACGATAAAATAATAACAATAACATTGATAATAAATAACCAATATTACAATAAGTAGCTAATAATAAATAATTACTAATTAATAATAAAAAATGGTGTCAACCTAAACATAATGTCAACTATAAAAATATTAATCAACCAACATTTTACAAATAATAAACCTCAAAAATAAATCTCTAACCCAAAATAAAATAAAATAAAAACAATAATTATCGAGCTCAATAAAACCCAACAAAAAAAATAATTAGCTCAATGAATCCCAATAAAATAATTAATAAAAAAACCCAGCAACAACAATGATAACCGGGACGGGTTATCACATCCTTCCCTCCTTAAAGAAGTTTCGTCCTTGAAACTCGAAACAAAAATCATACCACGAAAAACCAATTAAGAATCAAATTCGGCCGAAAAAGAGTGGTCTGTCACATTACTACCCCCTTAAAAAGAATTTTGCCCTCGGAATTCGAAATGACCGAGCACTCGTGAAGCCAAGAGGACACGACAAGGAGCTCGTAACGACCACACTGGGTCATGGAAGCAACCCTCGCCATGTCCCCTCCTTCACCTCAAATCCTGGGGAAAAGTTCAGATTCCTAACACGATCCGATGCAACCCAACCTTAAATCACACAACCCTGGAGTCACCCCAACGGAACTTAACAAAACTCAGTGATCCACAACCCAAAAAAGAGTTCATGCTACCAAGTCTCCTTCTAACAAAAAGACAACACAATCCCTCCACAATGCTGACCATCCAACATCTTCCAATCCAAACCCCAATCCGCGGGTAATGGCAGGTGGTTCAACAGGCGAGGCAAGACACCTGTGAAGTCATCTACCACGATCCGCAATCCAACGCTCCCCTACTAGCGTCAACAAGCAGTGCAACAAGCGTCTTTGCCCCGTCCGTCACCTCGCCTGTCAACGTCAGCAGATAAGCACTACTAAGAACGAGCTTCCTCCAAAAGTCACATCAAAAGAACATCCAACCATAAACCAAGACACGAGAAAGTAACACCTCAAATCAACAACCAACATGCTACGCAACCTCGAATCAACAAAACAACCAGACGCGCACCAGGCGTGCTCCAAGGCTCACTAACTGAAATCAATAAATCAACTAAAAGGGGGGTCAAAGGTACCTCGAAGTCCACGGCGCGAAGACTCACCACCCTGTGGTGCAACCGACCCACTCGAAGAGACTGCCCGACGTGGGCTCTCCGAATCCACTCCCTCGAGGAGTCTCAGCATCTCCCGACGGTCGTCTGGCGATGCGCTGACCAGAAACTGCTGACATCGCTGAAAGAACTCCCACTCTGCTGGCGTGATATCCTGGAAGAGTCGAAACTGCTCGTACTCCTCCGGTAAAGGTCTCCATGTGAAAATCCTAGTCACTCGGTCATAGGTGGGCTCTATGGGAACAGGTTCGTACCGATACGAATCTCTAGGCCTGGGTCCCTTGGCCAGAACCCTGCGGACCTTCTTCACCATGTCTCCAGAAAGAGTGCAACACATACTAAACGAAACGAAAGCGGAAAACAAAGCAACAGGAAGAACGTACCTCTAATGGATGTCGGGAGACGTGTCTCTTTCTAACAACCTAAAAGCAAATCATGCAAAACAAACAGAAAACATGGTCTAGTCTAACCTATCCTCAGAAAACTTAGACTAAACCTGGCTCTGATACCACAATTATCTCACCACACCCTGGGTGCACTGGCGTACGACCCGTGGAACCGTCCACGAACCGCACAAGCCTAAATCCCAATCTCGACAGCGGAAACATACCAAAAGGGTGGAACTACAACATCACTACCAAACGAGAAAGAATCAACATGAGGTCTAAATCAAGACTAGAAATCAAAAGGGAAAACCTCCCAACTGACAATCAAACTCAAAAGAGCTACTCAACTAACTCAAAACTGAAACTCAAAGCACATGCGCCAAAACTCCCATGATATCAAATGAATCTCGAACATCAAACTAAATCAGGTGCTAGGAACTAAACCAAGAGTGGAAAGACTTAGCAACACCCTATGAGGTCACGACATCTCCCCACCGCATCCTCCTAGCGAGAAAGCTAACCTGAAATCACATGTATCGGGGGTGTACACAGGGTCAGAATAGAAATCAAATAGAGGAACATAATATAACACAACTCAGAACTTCCATGAGGGGTGGTATTGGCCTGAATCAAACGTAAGTAATAACCCGACTACCTTAATCCGGAGCCCGGAGGTGATCGGGGGTGAACAGGAGTGGGCCACGTCCCATGGGTACAAGAGGAACTCATGGAAGATAATACGAGAGAGATGACGATACGAGGATCATATTTAAAACATAACTCAAATCACAATGTAAAACGTACTATCATTAGAAACCATAAAGTCCTCTACAATTCCACAAGAGCGCATAAATCACCATGATACACTCATGATGAAAGTCCAATGGTAAAACACAAATATATACAACATAGTCAAAATATATTAACCTCGTAAAGCAACATTAAAA
Source organism: Dionaea muscipula (assembly GCA_028571145.1). Classification (NCBI taxonomy): domain Eukaryota; kingdom Viridiplantae; phylum Streptophyta; class Magnoliopsida; order Caryophyllales; family Droseraceae; genus Dionaea; species Dionaea muscipula. The sequence continues at coordinate 608 of JAOWBR010186628.1, read as the reverse complement.
ATCTCAAGAGAAGGTCGTGATACGGGAAAACACATCAAAACATCCAAAAGTCTTAAATATACTAAAACCCCCAACCCGTATCATTATCCCAAAGCTCAACGTTATCACCTGGGGGCCACCACATAAGAAAACTCAAAGGTGTCCAAAACACCCCAACTCAAGTCTCAACCCAAAAGGGTCATCATAACTCAACAACCATCTCCAACACTAACATGGGGATCCCCGCCATACGTGGCGCGTAAACCGGGAATGGCGCCCGACATCACACTAACCAACGTAATCACCGTCCAAGTCAAACCGTGTACAATTCGATGAACTTAAGGACGTTGTGTCCCACTGGGGTATGAGCCCGCATGGCCAAGGTCACTCCAGAAGGACCGGAGAACTATCCCCTGGATTTCTCAAATATTATCTCAACTCAAGTCTCAAGGTCTCAAATCTCAAACCCACCACTAAAATACCCCGAGTCCACCCCTCAACACATAAAATATCATAAATACTCTAGCAGGGCTGCGAGGGACAAAACAATAAATGTGATAACCCGTCCCGGTTTATCCCGGTTTGGTCCCGGTTCGGTTTGGTTTTGAATTAAATTGAATTTAAGTTGA
>JAOWBR010186617.1:0-10369 GCA_028571145.1 Dionaea muscipula | reverse complement strand
GGCACATCGCCTAAGAAGAGAGGACGTAGTCCATTGGAGTTCTTATTCCTCCTTTGGGTGAACCTCTATATATCGTGCGTTCTTGTCTTCCTTTTATTATTTGTTTGATTGATTTGATCTTCACTCATCCATTGAAATCAAGTAGGTTGTTTTCATTAATAGAAACCGACTTTTGTGGAAAAGGGGTGATTAACTTGTATTAATTCCGCTTAGTCTTATTCACCCCCCCTCTAAGACTACTTTCAACGGTAAATACGTCCCGCGGGTGTTGAAGGTTTGTTGTCATCGACTGCGTCGCGCTCTCGTGGCTTGAAATCGCCTCCTTGGATCTCTAACATATGTTGCAGCCGCCGCTGGATCGAATAGAAGAGAGGGCCATCGATCTGCCATCGAGCAGATTTTATAAAATGAAACCCTGGCCTCAACACAGGCGTGTCGGTCATGCCACGGCCGTGTCGGGCTTTAATTTGTTGTACGCTGCGTTTTACTCACTCCAGGCGTACAGGATTCAATTGGGTTGCATCTATCATTGTCAAGGCGCGGTCCAGTAGCATACATAAGCCATCGGGCTTGCATGGAAACGTGAATTACACGTAGACTTGGTCCATTTGAGCCCCGGTTCATGCTCCTCCTGCGAAACACAAAAAAATAACGTGGAAAACATGTAACGCATCATCGCACGGCATAAATAAAATACATACTAATCCTATGTGCCTAGTACATTAAAGTGAATACTTTGGCATAAATTATGGACGTAATGAGTGCACTTTCATGCACTCATCAGGTATCATTCAAGTGTTATAATTTACAAGGCATGATGTTCCTTGAGTTGCATAGCTTTTACCATGTGTTCCATTTTGCTACAGTCCGCAAGGCCGTAGTTGTATTAAGTGATTTTGATTAATCCTTAATTTAATGATTCTTTCCGGCCCTCGGGTCGTGTTGGGGTTTGTACACGTTTTGGAACTATTCCATGTGGGGACACTTTTTATTGACGGATTACTTCACTATGAGTGGGAAAGTACTTTCATGAGTTGAAAATCTTATTCCTTCATTTTGTTAAGATAAGACTTTATTGAGAAGGTTTTTCCGACGTGAGCCTCGTCACCTCTGTTCACGTGCTTTTGAATCGTGAGATTTGTATATGTTTGATTGATGCTTTATCCTGCAAGCTTTAATGGCCTTGAGGTAGTCATGATTTAGCCTGCGGGTTTCTATAACCCGTGAGGTAGTCTTTTGGACTTGAGATATGGGTTAGGATTTCAAGTCCTTGGAGTTATTCCCTGTGTGGAAACCAAGGTCACCTACGGGTGTCACAACGTCCTTAGGTCAATCCGTTCGCGGCGGGAAAACTAGGGTGGTTACCTCTTGATTAGTGCATGTGCGCCGTGGTGCCATATCAGGATTTACATCAAGTTTGTTTTACTAGGATATCCTAGGAGTGTGATTTTTACATATGGCCAAACTTTATACTCATTATACTCTTGTCAGTGGATTTAAAGAGATGTTTCTAGTGATTTGAAATGCTGAGACATTTCTATTGGATTTAAGAGTCTATTATGACTCTAGTGTTTTATTGGATTTAAGAGTCTATTGAGACTCTAGTGATTTATTGGATTTAAGGATCTATTATGACTCTAGTGTTTTATTGGATTTAAAGGTCTATTATGACTCTAGTATTTTATTGGATTTAAGGGTCTATTGAGACTATAGTGATTTATTGGATTTAAGGGTCTATTATGACTCTAGTATTTTATTAGATTTAAGGGTCTATTATGACTAGTGTTTTATTGGATTTAATGGTCTATTGCGACTCTAGAATTTTATATCCCCTCGGATGGATTTTGGATTGTCTAGAACATGTGTGTTTTATATGATTTCAGTTGAGGATCTCATGTGACTAATGAGATCCATGCGATGGGTTTTTACTCGAGACTTAAAGGGGTACTTCTAGCATGACATGAGTTTTAATGATGTTAATTATCATCGGTATTGCACTCCTTTTTCATGATGGCTGAGGTTTTTTGGTTGTAGGTTTCCATTTCTCTTCTTCGATTGCATCATTTACTTTTCTATCTCTATTTCATCTCACCAGCTAGTGATGGCTGATGAATATTACCCCTGCTTGTTTTGGCAGGAGTCATCTTCTAGTGTCATCACGGATGTTGCGGACAGACGATGTTGCATCTAGGATTTCATTCTATTCTCTTTTGTTTAGCTTCCGCTTTTTGTTCCCATGATTGATGTGCCTATCTATTGATAACTCGATTTAAGTTATTAGTAGTCTTTGGGATGATGTTGCTCTTCCCACAAGTAGTTTGTTCCCTTTGTGGGATTTAGTTTTATTTTAGTCATATGAATGACTTTAGATTGTTTCACCCCTTGTAGTGGGTCATTTTATTTGTTTGGTTATGTTTCTTTTGGCTTCTATGACTCGTGGATTGCTCCACAGGTTATCGCCGGTACCACCCAGTTTTAGGTGTTACAGTTTGACCTCTGCTTGCTCAGATGAGATGTTATACGGATCGTTGGTAGTTGAATGTTAAGTATTTTACATGTTTTTACATACGGTAGATGTGTACCGTAGTTGCATGATTTATAATTAAACCCATTACTATTGATGCTTTATTTTCGACTGTTGTGTCATGAAGGCGTGTTTGCCTATTGTGTTTTCGGACATGGGATATGGATGCTGGATTTCAATTCCTTGGAGTTCTTTTCTTTTGAGAAACCAAATCCACTTCCAGGTGTCACAACACCCTTAGGTTCTTCCGTTCACGACGGAGAGTGTAGTGTCATGCCCCGGTTTTTCCTGATTTATTCGGGTGATTTTTTTATAAGTCGATTCGAGTTGAGTTGACGAAGCGGTTTGATTTTTAGGATATGTTAACCCGTAATTTTTGACTTTTCGGATTTTAGCAATTTTATATTTTATTACTAGACTTTACGATATTAGCCTTGGTTTTTAGGATATTTATCATTTTACCCTTTTTGAAACCCTAGAATTACCCTCACTCACTTTTTCCTTTTCTCTCTTTTCCTTTCTTTTCTTTTCCCTTTCTCTCTCTTCCTCCCTTCTCCTTCCTGTGTGTCTACTTCTCATCTCCCTCCCCCTTCATCTTCTGTTTTCGCCGACAAGGGAGAGAGGGACGGCGACCAACGACAGTCTGGCCAAGCCACAGAGGCGACGACGGCGGTAGAGGTGGCCCGACGGTGGTCGAGTGGCAGACGTGGACCGAGAGGAGATCAAAGTCGACAACGAGATCCGGTCGATTTTCTGATGAGATTCATCGGGTTGAGGCTCATTTTGAGTGGGTAAGTTTAGATCTAACATTTTCCTGCCTCGATTCGTTGATTTCAAGTGGATTTGGGTGATTTTTTTTTTGATTTCGAGTTAGGTGTTGATTGAGCCTTCAAAGACGGTATTCGACATTGGTGGTGGCCGCGGGTGGCGGCTGAGGCAGCTATTGGAGTCGGGGGTGGTCGTGAATGGGTTGCCGACATGGTCGGTTGTCGTGGGTGGCCGCCGCCAACCTTGGGCTGCTGCCCATGTGCGTTTTGGTGTTGGTTGACGGTTGTGGTAGTGGTTGTTGGTGTTTGAGGGTGGTGGTTGTGGCCAGGTGGTGATTCGGTGGCAGTGGAGGGCTGCCGGAGTGATGTCGAGGCTACCAGAGCCAATTTCTTACCGTCTCCGGCAATGTGTGGCTGCCTGGTGTTGTTTGACGACCCCGGGTGTGTCATTTTTTTCCTGTTTTAATTTATCTTATGTTGATTATCTGCTTAGAACAAGCTGGATATTTTTAGTTGTGAATTTAGGTGAGGTTAAGGATCCTCGGATAGGATTTAATGCAATTATATGTGTGATTTATAAGGTATGGGGTTTGCTTGAGGTTGAGACGTGGCTTCTTACGGTGTTAACATCAGTATCAGATTGATGCGCAATTGAGGTAGGGGATTTTGGTCTTATGTGATGACTTATTGCATATATGTATGAGGCATGATTATATTTTTCACGATGTGATTTATATACTTATACGTATATATTTTTATATGAACATGTTTGATGGTTCATCGGATCGAAAATATGGTATTCACATGAGTTTTATGATATTGGACCATACCGTGAGGTGTATCCTCGTGTGTGTGGGATTTTTATTGTTTGGGACCTCGCATGGTTGTGATTATTTTAAATCATTTGTTTTAAAACGTTGTTTTATGTTCCGATTTTAAAATGGATGGATATGTATACGTTGAGGCCTGAGATTTGGATATAGCGTATTTAAAAGCAAATCATGTGTTTTGATTTGATATACTGTGGATTTTAAATGATGATTGGTACGATGTACTTACTGTTTTCGGGATGGTGACTTATGAGCATTTGATTTTAGCAGATGTGGATAGAGATCCCACCTGAGTGAAATTCCCGATTGTGATGTAGCGTGCACGGAGGTGGTCCTTACCCATGGATATGGTAGTCCGATTAAAGAGTCATGGTCCCATAAATAGCCTGACGGGGCGCGCTGGCCTGCGATGAGAGTCCGTAAATAACGATTGGGTCCTCTGCCCTCGGTGAGAGTCCAAAAAGAGAGGTTTTGTCTTACAGAGTCACCATTTTCCGTGTTTTATGATGTGATTAGATGGCGATTTATGATGTGATTTGATGGCATGCGCTGACCCTCGGTGAAAGCCCGTAAATAGCGATTGTTTTATGGTTTTCATCATGGGATGGTTTTAGGACATGATATTTACTTGGATGGCCTTTCATTGGATTTTATGAGATTGAGATGATTTGCCTACCATGATGTGTTCATGGGGATTTATGACGATTTTATGGTTCGGACATGTTTTTATGACCAGGTGATTATTTTATATGACGATGATGATGATTTGGTTTTCCTTACGAATTTTAAAGAAACGGTTTAATAAATGATTTGATTTCCTTATTGAGTTTGTTAGGAAATGATGAGATTCCACGAAAATTTATAATATTTTCATATATATTTGGATTTATGTGTGGATTTATACCGGGATTATATGATGCATAATTTATTGTTGAGATCTTATGAGGTATTCCTCCCTGTTTTAGATTTAAGGCATTTGGACATATAATTATTTTACGGGATATGTTTGTTGAGATGGTGTTCGGCGAGATTTAGATTAGATTCAATGATGGGTTCATGGTTTGGTTTTACATAATGCATCATTATGAGTTTTAAGAAAAACATTGATTTATGCTCTTATTTTCATTAACTTTCCTTGAGAGTAGTATGATATGAGCTATGGGTTTATGGTATGATTGAGCTGTTGATATGGATTTCATATATTTTGATATATGTTCATACTATGCAGTATCTTTATTTTTAGAGCTTTCATATATTTATGCTGCATATGTATTGCACGAGATTGATGTATCCTACTGAGCTCGGGACAGGCTCACCCGTTAGTTGTTGGTGTCCCTTTTCCCCCCTTTTAGGTTGAGGTTGCTTTGAAGACTGATAGAAGACATGTTGCATCATTTTATTAGTTGATAGGGCATGTAGTGATTAGGTTGTGGATTTGCCCGAGTGGGGCTTGATGATGTATGTTACCTCGACAAGATTGAGTTGATGGATGTATTATTGATTATTGTTGTTATTTTAAGATGTTAAGTCTTGCAGGAACATGTGTTTATTTTGGGATATATCTGGTTTTAGGGGAGACTCTGCCGAATTTTCTATTGATTTTGGGTGTTAAAAATATTTTCTCTTATTCTGGATTAGTGATTGCTTTGCGTTTCAGTTAGATTGACATTGATTAGGGTTTAGTAGTGTGGTTTGGTTTTGGGTTAGCTATTCTGATGGGTGAATTGGACCCATCTGTGGTCGCGAACCGAACCTCGGCCGGGTCGGGGCATGACAGAGGGACTTTGGTGGTTACCTCTTGATGGTACATGTTCGCGGGTGCCATATCCGAATGTACATCATATAGGAGTTATTGGGGTACCCTAACTGAGTGATCTTTTTATATGGCAGGACATGTTACATCCATTATCGCCTTTTTGTCCATGGATTTGAGTTGGTTATTTTGGATACAAATGTTGAATGATTTGAACGGGTATTTGAATTGCATGATCATCTTTTCCCATGTTTTATTCATTTACCATTCTATCTGTATTTCATCTCATCAGCTAGTGATGGCTGACGGATTTCACCTCTGCCTGTTTTGTCAGGTGATTCTTTACTTTTGTAGCTGGATGCGGCGGTGGAGCTATGACATGATTTTATTATTTTCTTCCGCAACACTCTTTTGACATGATTTTGTTTTAGTGGACTTGTGGTCGTCTTGTAGGCATGGATAAAGTAGATTTTGCCCCTATGTTTGACGCTTTCCCATGACGGGGCTTTTGAGTACATTTGTACATTTACATATATGCTTTATATACTGTTGGTTTTGGTATCCCTATATGGTTGAGCTACTTTATCGATTTTTATTTTATCCCTTTGGCTTCAATGACCCGTGGTTCACCTCATAAGTTATCGTGGGTAGCATCCGGTTTCGGGTGTTACAAGAATATTATAACAAAATATGTCCAACGTAGACGATAAATAAAGAGGCACACAACTCAATAGCAATTGATTTTGCCAAACCTATTATTTCCCAACTAGACATAGCCAACTACATTCTTTACAAATCTTCCAGCTTATCAGGGAGAAACTAGGACTAGCAAAGCATCACAAGACATGAAAACAAAGTACAACATAACCATGCACATCCAGGAGACATGAATCCATCAATAAGAAGCAAGTTTTGCAATATTTTGTGTTGTTATAAAACATAGCAACAATCATAACAAACCTGAAGGCAGTAATTAATGTACAGAAACGTAGTGGCAGCATCCGATTGCAACAATCCTAGCTAGGATCACAAGGTCAAGGTTTCAAATTCATCGAATATCTATTTAAACAAGCAAAACATCTTTAAGAACTGGATTTGATAAGATTCACCAAAAAGTAATGTCTATATATACTTGTGTTAACGAAATTTTGAATTAAGGATTCATGAAGGAGGTGAAGGAGAGGTTCGGAGATGGCGAGTTACTCAAAACCCAAGGAAAACTAAAACTAAATTGATCTGGTCCTAGTGCAGAAAATAAAAAGCATGGGAAACGATAGAAAGCTTAAGGCAAAGACAAAGTGATAAAATCTGTTCTTTGATTAGTTGGGTAGTCGTTTTGATATTACATTTCAAACTCTTATTTATAGACTAGAATACACTCAACCGCTTCAATAACTGCTTGCTCCATGACGTGGTCCACCATGAATTCATCTACAACTGCCCATTTACCTACAACTGCAAGGTACGTGCTCAACCGCCATTGCCTTCCTTGGCACTAGCTCAATGCTTTATTCGTCCATGCTGCCAACATGTTGCATACTCAACGTGCTAGGCTCCAAGTTGCACCGGCCATCAGGCTCCAAGTTGCACGTTCAACCTTCCTTGGTCTACACGCTCAGGAGTATGCGGAGCTGCCATCGCCCATGGGTATAGGGACATAGCCAATCGCCCTAATCTTCACATATCGCTCAACGTGCTCCAACCAAATACACAATGGACACGAAATCTAGCCAGGGACCCACTAATATTTAATACCCTATTCACAACACTAGTGGGCATGGGCAATGGCCAAATAGGCCATACACAACCCATCGTTCTTTGGGCGCAGGCCTCTTAGCACGTGAAGCATCAAGCTGTCATCCCAACAGCAGCCAACATCCAGGCACCGTACACACTCGGTGAGGGCATATTTTGCCAATCAACAACTTATAATGTCAATTTCCTCTATGAAGGCTACTGTGTGACATGCAAATGCATAAACAAAGAAACAAATCATCAAACATATATACCACCGAACAAATTAGTCCACCAACAAACCAACCCACCAACAAACCAACTCACAAATAAACATAGGGAACCTTACCTTGATCTTCAAGAAGTCTGAAATTCAAAATACAATCCCTTCGAAAAAACAAACATCCTCTTCATGTAAGGCTCTTCGAAAGTCCCTTCTACAAATATACATTAAATAGAGCAACAAAAAAATGATGATAATGTCTAAATTGGATTGTTGGTATCATAAGAATCATCTCAAATCTTGTTAAAGGGGAAGACAACTTGATCTTGATCGATGAGGGAGCTATCCGATCGCGATAGGGTGATTACTTTGAGAAGCTTTTGAATGAAGGGGATACAGAGGTGAGATAGTTGCGCATTAATGATGATGTGAGGGTCAATGCCTTGAAGTATGTTAGGCGTATTCAGGTGTCTGAGGTGCAAAAAGCGTGGAAGAATATGAGTTGTAAGAAGGAAGTCGGTCTAGATAGTATGCCAATTGAAGTTTGGAAGACTCTAGGGCAGAGTGGAGTCCTTTAGTTATGTGGGTTATTTATCAAGATTTGGACTGGAAAGATGTCGGGTGTTTGGAGAAGAAGCATGATTGTACCTCTGTATAAAAACAAGGGAGATGTTCAGGAGTGTACAAACTATCAAGGAATTAAGTTTATGAGTCAGACTATGAAGTTATGGGAAAAGGTGAAAGATTGGAGGTTGCGTCGAGAGACTAAAATAGCCGATAACTAGTTTGGGTTCATGCCAGGACATTCTATTATGGAGGTCATTCATATTATGCGTGAGATGGTGGCGAAGTTTAGGGTAAAGAGCACAGACCTGCATTTAGTTTTCATCGACCTTGAGAAGACATATGATAGGGTGCCACGAGAAGCTGTGCTGTGTGTTATACCCGCGCCCTTAGTTTGATTTAAATATTATTTTATTTACTATTTGATATTATGTTATTAATATTAATATAATAGTGATCATAATGATTTATAGAAGTTGAGAATGAAGTTTCGTAGTTAAGGGTAAAACGGTCATTTTGAGGAAACGACATCGAAAAAATATGATTTTGATGTCATTGTAATCGTTACGTAGAATAGAGAACGTAGACTACCATATTGATATGGTGAGAAAAGTTGGATTTAATATCAGGCACGACAATACGACTTTGGTCTATGTTAACTTAAGGTTTTAAATCATTGTTAGTTAAGCTTGAAGTTTCTTTGGCTGTTGGATTCCTAAGTGTCTAAGATGATTCACACATGAAGAAGGAGGAAAAGGATTGAGATGGGCCATTTTTATTGACCATTGACTTGCAAGTGGAAGAATGGATCAACTTGAAGACTAGATGAGTCATGCTTGTTTGGTAAGAGTTGGACGCCTCTTCCTTGCTTCATTTGTTAGTCCCTAACAGCTAAGTAAGGGAGTAAAAGAAGGAAATCAGCAAAGGGAGAGGAAGAAACAATGAAAACAAGAAAAGGGAAGAGAGAAGGAAAGAAAAGAAAGTGAGGAAAAATACTTATGGTCACTAGTTTCCTCTTGAGCTCTAGTAATTCTCTTGTGATTAATCTTTGTGTGTGTCTGAAGAGAAGCCAAACCTAATCATAACATATTGGAGAAGGTAAATTATAGCTTTTGGTTGATAATTTAAAGTTAAGAGAAGGAATAAAGCATGTTTTACATGATCTAGTTAAAGGTTTCATACTCTTTATGGTTTTTCCACCATGTTAGTTTCTGATTTAGCTAGTGTTATGGCTTGAGGAGGATATAGACATACTTTCTATGGATAATTTGATGTGTTTAAGCTTTGAAGGAGGATTAGAGATGGTAAAATGGATTTAAGCATGTTCATGATATTCTAGGTTAAAGAGTTATGAATTTCTTGATTTTTCACATGTTGAATTTGTAAAGTTGAAGTTGAATTGGATAAAGAAGGCTTTGGTAATGTTTCTATGACAATTTGGCATGTGTTGGATCATTTAGTTGATGCTTTAAATAAAGGAATCAAAAGGAATTGAATTGAGGAAATTCTACAAAATTCTGCAGAATTTTGCAGGGGGCATGACCGGATATCCGGCCAGAGGAGGAGGATATCCGGTCCTGTGAGGTGCTTGCTGTCTGGAGAGGCGGATATCTGGTCTAGGTGAGGAGGATATTCAGTCCCTGTACCAAGTTGACCCATTTTGATCCGTTCAAACTCCGAACACGAGGGATTCAATCCCGATGGATGAGAAATGATCTTAGACACATGACTTTGGATATTTAAGACATGTTTAAAGGTTCCTAATGAAGATATTTGAGACATGTTTAAAGAAATGATCGAGCCAACCTCTGCGCTGAATAGATACATCAAGCAGAGGCTCATAGAATCAGTGTTTCTGATTCAAACCATTTCAAGATCATCATTTTCTTGAAGAACGGTGAAGTGGTGTTGCCACGAAGGACTGAGATCAGTGAAGCAGTTGGGTACGAAGGAACTGTAGAAGTGGTGAAGCAA
>JAOWBR010186606.1:0-10369 GCA_028571145.1 Dionaea muscipula | reverse complement strand
AAAAGGATTAACCTTAGCTATTCATCTGGGCCGTTCAAGGGGGTAAATCTAACGACAAATATTCGGTGTAATTGAATGTATAATTGGATATGTCAAAATATCCTCCCGTGTGTATATATATATATATATATATATAAATTTCGTCGGCAAAAATAGAGTTTGATTTTTGTGAGATTTTTAAAATAAATATTTAAAATAGAGAAAATAAATTTTTATGGATTAATTTGATAAAAAATTTGATGATGCTGTTGAGTATGCTGTAACTTGCTAGTAAACTGCGTACAGGTGCAGCTTTAATTTCTTCCTATAGCCTTCAACTTTTGTACTCGCATCACTCAATTCAGCTAATTTTCAAGGACGTCACCAGCTCATGCTCACTCACTGTTTTTCTTTTCTTTTCTCTTATTCTACATAGTCATATAAAAAGAAAACTGACTAATCAAATATACATATCATTTTTTATGGTGTAATTAAAGATAATTAAATGCATGACTCTCATTAATTTGTACAGACATCTGTTATTCAATATCTTCAGTTTTCTTCCCTTCCCAATATTAATGAACGAGAGAGCTCAACGAATATCTAATGTAAAAGTGAACGAGAAGTAGATATTGTGCGCGTATTAATATTATATTTGATGTAGATTTTGAATTGGATATAAGAGTAATTTTAATGGGTTTATTTTTTAATTGCTATTGCTAAAATTTAGCATTTTTCTTAAATTAATTTACTCCAATGGTCTTATTTTTATCCTCTTAAATTTTAGCAATGTTAAAAGTTCTGTCATATTTGACATGATGAATACAACAATGCTAAAATTTAGCATCTCTATCTAATTAAATTTAGTATATGTAATTAAGAAAAAGGTGGAAAACTATGCAAATGCTAAAATATAGCCTGATACCACTGGAATAATATTGTCAAATTATAATAAAACTGTCATTTTATCACTTTAGCATTGCTATCTTATGATTTTAGCAATGCTATTTTGACATGTACCATTGGAGTTGCTCTTATAGAGTCTCTACGACTAGTAGGAATCGGAATTTGACGGGTTGGAATATCATCAGGAGCCGAGCCTCGAAATGTTTCCTGTTTGGTTTACACTATTTTCTATTTTCTGTGTTTTCTATTTTGTAGAAAATAGAAAACGTGTTTGGTTTGAATTTTTTGTTTTCTAATAACAGAAAATAGTTTTCAGTTCAAAATATTTAAAATTCAGAAAACGATAAAAAGTTATTTTCTATATTTTCGATAGAAATTCTTAAAACTCCTAAAACACTAAAAAAAGCTAACGCCTGATAAATTATAAATTAAAAATTAAATGAGTTTTCTATTTTCTGTTTTTTACTAAAAATTAAAAACTAAAAACTGAAAACACACAAACCAAACAGCACCAATTAAACTTTAAAAGTACCGATTTCTACGCTCAATTTGTCAATTTTTCACTATTCATTCAAAAATTGAATTGAAATTGTACACACGTTACACAAAATTTATACACCAAATATTAATGATCTCAAAAGTAAACTTGACAGACACAGATTGAAGTTGAACTTCTGTTATGGGACTCATTCTCTTTACTGTTTTTTTCTTTTTATTTTACTACTTGTTAATTGTTAAGTACCGATGTGAACATGTTCTGAGTCAAATAACTGGCTTTGTTTCTGGTTTTGATTAGTTTGATAAAATGTCAAGTTCGTAATTCAACTCGAAAAAAATTCAAAAAGTTCAAACCCGATAAAAAAATTCGCTAATCTAACAAACCGAACGAGTTAATGAATTTTTAAAATTTTTTTATAATTTAAATAATTAAATAATATTATTTAAACATCAAAAATTTAATCCAAATATTATAATTATAAAAATTAAAAATACATTAAAAAAAAACTAAATAGAAATTCAAACGTAAGCTCGATATAATGTTAGTCGAGTCCATCGAGCCGAACTCCAACCTTATGTCTGTAAATTCGTTAAGCTCAAAATATTATAATTAAACAAATTTAACTTGTTTATAAAGATATTCGACTCATTTACACCCCTAATATTCGACTCATTTACACCCCTAATCAACAAAAACATCATCGGTCATTCGATGGTTGAACGAATAAATGACAGATCCTAGCAACCAACTCCCATCTAAAAATTGGATGATAAGCTAAACAGCTAAACAAGTCTAAAAGCTTGTGAATAAGAGTTCCATCAACAAAAATTTTATTGACAGTTTGCCTCAAACTCAGCTTTCCAGTAAATTACAAGCAAACATGCCTGAACATGTCACTGATACCCTTCTCTTCCCCCTTTCAAACGCCTAGCTTTTATAACCCACTTGACCAACCACATGAAAACAAAAAATAAATAAAAATCAAACAGAAACAGAAACAGCCTTCACTTTTCTTGTAAGAAGAAAAAATTGTTATGTTATTCCCTACTGGAGTTGTCCAATTCTGTCCAATGCTGCATACGATACTGTGATGCCCTTCCTTGTCGTGATGCTTGTGGGTTTGAAATTGGAGTCCCAATCAAAATCAGCAGGCTTGAAGAAGGTTGGCACAGCCACAGGCTCAATAGAGAAAATGTGATGAATCAATCCATCTAACCGTCGCCATGAACTCGCTTGCAATTTCATGGACCACGCAGATGTGTTCCATCGAAATTACTTTGTCTTGGAGTCTCAAATGACAAGAATGCCAAAAGTTCCAAACAAATTACCTCAAGCAAAAAACCATCGTCGTCAGTCACTCCACCACCGACTGGCTCGAGTTATTAAAGTATAATTCCTTGTAGCATTTTGTATTTACACACAGACACTCTTCCGGATTTGCATAAAAATACTCCTCTTCCTTGGGCTTGTCAGGAATAACTCTTCGTGGAATAGGTTGTCCGGTCCGACCCTCATGCGCCTCTGAAACAGCAATGGCAAATGCATCCCAAGCAAGTGTCCCATTTTGATGCAAATCCATCAACTCCACAAGTCTTTTCCTGTTCAATAAAATTGTCCTTTTGAAACCAAGATACCTGTGAGAAAGATACTGATGATCAGTATATATGCTCGTGCTGAGCGATGCAAAAAACTAAGAAACAAGCTATTTTATAAATGAAAAAAGGAACGTTTTACTCGGTCAATGGTGTTATACTGTCTCTTAGTAATCAAGCCATACATACACATATGAAATTCAGCGATTAAGTAGAGACATCTAATTAAGCTTAATTAAAGGCTAAACTGGTATTCACTCCAGTGATTTGTGAATCACAATTCAGCATTCCTGATAAAAGTATTGAAAGCTTAAAGATCAGAATCCTTAAAGTGCTAAATCAAAGATGTAAGATTTCCTTCAGATGTAATTACCATGGATTCCACATATGTGGTATCTTACTTTTCCCCTTATCACCGAATATAGAGTTTCAACTTACAGATTGAAGTTCAAGAAAAGCAACTTCGATTTTCTTTTAATTTGGGGGTGGAGTTTGTTACTACAACTGCTGCACGCATACCTACGATGACCTTCAACCAGCCTCGCCATGTTTCCATCATAAGTAGGAATAAACATGTCACTGGCGACTGAAACCATGAAATCCAAGGCTGCCATTTGTGATGAGTGATTTCGGAAGTTCCGCAAATCATATGGATCCAGCAACATTTCCTTCTTCACCTGAAATAAGATATAGAATTTCTATAAAACCTTTCTCCATGGCAATAATCATGTGCATGAAAAAGCATCCGAATCTCCAAAGATCTTAAAGTATCCAAGGGAGAAAAGATAACAGTGCTATAACCAAATGAGGTGAACTGTGAAGTTCTCTAATCCCACTGCTTTGAATTTTTTATTCTTTACAAGGTATTATATATCCCATATTCAGTGAGTTGAATATACTCTGGACAAAACCATATCCTTCAAGAAGCTTTAAGATCATGAAGCTAAGGCAAGAGCTAGAGCAATTGACTCCAGCTGAAAAAATAGGAGAGAACTTCTTCAGATATGACTCCCATTATAGATAGGCATATGTACAGCTAAATTATCAGCAAGGCGACGAGTCCTAGTACCATATGTGAAGGGAAAATAAAACACTTCTTTGCACACTGTCAAATAGCAATTCTAACCCCACCCCAGCCCCGGCGGGGAAAGAAGCAAGCAACTGCAGCCTAAAATTCATCAGAGAAGGATCTTTATAACTCACCATTTTAGGAAATGCAGCACGGAGAACAGCAAGTCTACTCCCACTTCCATAAATTTCACCGGAGGCTATATAGATTTGTGTTTTATTATCATAACCCAAAGCATGCAGGACTAATGTCGTCTCCTCTGGAGTAAGAGGGCATAAACCTAGGTGTCTCCTCTCCTCAGAATTAATCTCCTTTTCCCTCCACCATGGATACGCATACCTAAATAAAATGACAAAACAATTTCACTTCCATCGTAAAAACTAGCTCATAAAACAGGGCATATCAGAACAGCGAAAGTAGGAAATGTTTGTCAGAGAAACAAGGGCAGATAGACATTATACATGACATTTAAAGGGGCTGGTGGCAAGTCATATCTCGTGTCCTTTGCAAAGCCTCTTCCAGAAAAGGTAAGCGGTAAAAATGATTTTGCAAAGCCTGTCAGGGGAGAGTGGGCGAGGGGGAGCTACTTGGGAAGGCTATGGTGTGACAGGAAGTACACTGACAAGGTAAGGTTTCATGACTCTTATATTGACCTAGATTAATACAACATCCATTTCAGTCAATCTCCCCATACTAATTTCAGTCTCCCAGTCATCATTTAGAAAAACAAATTTTTTCGCACAAATACCTCATACGCTTCAGCTCAGCAGCTTCTTCTTCAGTGCACCCATGTGTACAACCTGAGAAAGCCAACATGTCCATCTCGTACCTTAGATGAAGCGCAACAAAAGGTCCCCTTCCTTGAAGAATACGAATCAATCTGTGCCCCAAAGCCTCAATTTGAGGAGTAAATTTCAGTGCCTGGAAATTAACACGGCACCTGAGTTTCTGCATATCAAGAGGAAGACCATTGTTTGCTAAACGTGCATCTGTTTTGTTGAAATGGATGACTTCATGCTTCTCAAAAAGTGGCAGAACCTGCATAGTGAAATCATAAGTTCAAGTAAACAGTAGTGCAAAAGCATGGGATTCCCAACGGCCTTCCTATCTATTCCTGGGAACAATAGCAGCAGGCAATGATATCCATAAGTGAATCGACATTCAATTAATCAGAACCCCTAAATGAAGAGCCACCAAACCAGCTCACTTAAATCAAGCTATTTGAATCAACATTCGGTCAACCAGGAGGCTGAATGAAGATTAACATGAGTAAGGGAGCCTACTCACCAGCTTATAAAGTTATGCTTAACAAAAAGTAACACCACACACCATATGAGGCAGATTACAACCCAGAGCTATGCGGGGACAAAGCACACATTCACGAATTCAAAATTATAATCTCTGCAGCAGCTCTGGTTGCTTCAGTTGCAAATAATATCACAGGAAACAAAATGAAAATGAAAAACAGCAGCTAGTAATCTGAGCAACACAAACCTCCTTGTATATGCTTCAGGCCTGACCTTGGTATGAAAGAAATCTATGAATAGGCCCTGCCCTGCATATCTCTCCCTTAGCATTGTTACATTTCCTTAACAGGTTTAAGTACAAAAAGGGGCAATAACTATCAAGCAATATATATCACATTGATGGAGTGTTTGGAAATGGATATGGTCTCACCAAGCTCAATCTAAAAAAATAGTAAATCAAACCAGATAAACAGATAAAGTCCCAGCTCGCCACATACTTATCGATTACTAATACAACCCTAAAATCGTAAATCTTCGTCGTTAGTTGGCTAATCATTTTGACATGAGCATATTCTAACAGCATTAACATCATTATTCAGTCATCTAGAGGCGGAAATGATTATGTGAGATGTTCGAGACTTCACATAACACAGTTTGTGATCCATTCGTTTCTCGACACCTTTTTACTTGAAAAATATTCATCACACATTCAACTCAATAATAACTAGTAGATCAGGAAGAGGAGGGTTGGATTTAGGTATTTACCAAGTTATTCAACTCAATTCGGGTTTGATTTCGTAGGATTTTCTTCCGGGTTCGTCGATACCGCCCTCGTTTTGCCGCTAGGTGCCGCTGTCCTCGATCGCACCACTGTCCTCACGTGCGTCGCTGATCGTTCGAGGTTGCCTCCGGTTGAGAGACGGAGAAGCGAAAAAGAGAAGCCAAAGAGAAAGATGAGAAATCGAGTGAGTGAGAGCCGAGTGAGAAAGAAGACAAGCTAAACAGAGAATAAAGGGAGTTAATCGGGTAGGGAGGGGAATTAACTAGGGTTCTTTTTTTGAAAAAAACATATTTGAGACGTATTAGCGATCGAAATAAATTTCATGGCTAATCTCGTTACCAATAGCGTCGGAAAAAATATTCAACCGCCAATTAGCCACGGATTGGCTAAGAAATTAACATTCAATCGCTAAATTAGTCAATGTATTTTTCTAAATTATTTAGTCACCGAATCTGTGGCTAATTTGCCATAAAAAAATTCCGTGGTTAAATTATGTGGCTAAATTACAATTTTTTTGTAGTGTTGATGCCAAATCCGACCTCCTCCAAGCTCCATGGTTCAAGATTTGCCTTCAATGAAGGAAGAGATGGAAGAAGAAATGAGAAGGGAAGGGGGAGAGGAGAGACCCACAGTTGTGAGAGGAGGAGAATGAGATGGTGAGGGTTTGAGGGGTTCTAAGAATTTGGGATTTAACATCCCATGGTCTTAAGGGCATAAGGGGTATTTCACCCTTTAAAGAAATCAACCCAAAAATGAAGTGGTCTAACCACCAAAAGTGTTCCATGCTGGATTTGAGCCCATGCTCATGTAAGCCTCATCCCAAACTTTTCCACCACCAAGCTAAGTTAGGTTATTTGATGAATTAATAACCCAACTAGCTTAAATGTTGCCAGTGAAAACCGGTCCGTTCGGGATGAGTTATCATATCCTTCCCCCCTTAAATGAATTTCGTCCTCGAAATTCCAAATCACCAACTCAAAGGGAAACGCACCTCAAGAAAAATGGGGAAAACTTCTTGTGCAGCTCAGACTCACACCCCAAAGTGGTCTAATTCACCACCTAGTAGCACAAAAGAACCCTTCTAAGTGCATCATCTTGTTCTGGAGCACCCTCTCGTCGATGAACAAGAGTCTTAACAGGCTGACCCTTAAGTCGTGAAGTCACAAGTGTGAACTGGCTCAAATCGATCACAGGGTCGACCAGTGCGCGGACTTCCATGACATGTACACATGGAAGGCGTTACACACCTCATGCGAAACCACTCGATGTAAAGCATTCTCACTCCGCTCAAGGATTTCAAAGGGTCTAATGACTCGGGGCTAAGCTCTCCCCTTCTTGCCGAACCGAATCACTCCTCTCCAAGAAGTCATTTTTTCTAGAAGGCCCTGTCCTTAGCTAAGGACTCGAAGACTTGACGACCATTATCCGCAAGGATCTCCCGTCTATTCTGAGCCATCAATAATTAGTCATAGATCATTGCAAGTCTAATGGCCAGAACTTTCAACCAACTCGGGACCCAACATCTGACATCACCAACTTCGAACAAATAGGTAGGAGATCTGCATCTCCTACCAAACAAGGTCCCACCCGCGTCATCACCAACTGGCTTGAAATAAGAAGTCCATCAATGTCAGCGGTAATCCCAATTGTTACCTCGGTTCGAAGGATAAGCACAGAGCATGATCACTCCGCTTACACTGATCGTCCGTCTGTGAGTGAAAGACAGTGTTAAAACTCAGAGCGGTCCTAAAACACTTCCTGAACAGGAAACCCCAAACTTGACACAGATCTGAGATCACCATCGGGGACTTCCGAAATGGGTGCACCGTAAAATCGGACAATGTTTGTCATGAACAAACGAGTCAACCATCACAAGGTGAAAGTCACCTTAATCGACAAAGGTGGTTGATTTCATGAGTCGGCCACAATGTCCTAAACTACATTACGTTTGCTCCGAAAACTGGGAGCCTAACATGAAATCCAAGATGAAATGTTCCCACTTCCATTCAAAAATCGACGGTGGCTACAGCTTGCCTGCAGGCATCATGCCCCCCATCTTCACCTGATGATAGACGCAACACTAAGCCGCAAACTTAAACATGTGTCTCAATAAATCATGCTACGAGAAAGCTCTTGAAATTCTGAAACATCTTGGTAGCGTTAGAGTGAAATCTTAGCCAAGAGCCGTGAGTCTCTACCAATAGCTAGGTCCTCACATCATCATCATCATCAGGGACACTGATGCATCTCCGAAATCTCAAGATCCGTTCCGAGTAAACTGAGAAATCTGACTCCACACCATCACTCATCTCATCAATGTTGTTACGAAGCTCAACATCGTCTCTCTGTGAAGTTAGGGGTCAGTCACTCGAAGTCGTTGGTAGCATGAACTGAATGATCTACCCATCTACTCTTCTTGAACCGGCTTGTTCTCAAGCCTCTAGAGCTCCTCAACCGATTATGGCTTAAGTGTCAAACAGGTAAGGCTACTATCTGTTTTCGTGTTCAGAGCATCGTCCACCATATTGGTCTTTCCGGGATGATGCTGAATCGTCAGATCGTAGACCTTTAACGAATCCAACCATCTCCCCTATCTCAAGTCGAGTTCCCTCGGGGTGAAGATGAACTTCAAACTCTAGTGGTCAGAGAGAATCTCACACGACTCACTAAAGAGGTCATGTCTCCACAACTTCAAGCAAACGCAATGACAGCTAACTCCAAATCATGTGTGGAGTGATTTTCTCTCACGAACTTCCACTGTCAAGATGCATAGGCATTCGCCTTACCATACAACATCGGGACACATCCCAACCCCTACAATAAAGTGTCACTACAGATCACAAAGCCATCGCTCTTAGTCGATAACGACAAGACTGAAGCTTGGGTCAATCTTCTCTTCGACTCTAAGAAACTTCGCTCGCAAGTGCCTGTCCAAAAAAACTTCACATTCCTTCAGGTGAGACTGGTCAATGGTAGGGCTAGAGTGGAAAAGCCCTCCACATATCGTCTACAAGAACCAGTTGTTCCCAAAAAACTGCGAACCTCACAAACTTTCGTGGGGCGTGGTCACTCTAAAACAATCTCAATCTCCCTATCTGGAAGACATCGTCGAGCTCCTCTAGAAAACATCGAGAACTGCATTCCCCCTTTTTACCAGCATGTCGCACAAGGACAGTAGGAACTGTGTCATAGAAATTCGAGCGCTCAGCAGGCTCACCATCCTCGAAATGGTGATCGATGTTTCCACCAAGCAAACCAACTCGAGAGTTACTTCCACGAGGACTCGACCCGAAAGTCGAACCTAACTCAATAGAACTTCCTCACTGTCGAAAATGCTACGCACCCCTCATCTTCTATCTCTCCAACTGAGAGTCGATCCCCCCCGTCCGACGTAGCAATCTGGCTACACTCACGAGTAGATCAATCACCCAACAACCGAAGGAAAGACACAACATCAACAGCCCCAACCGAAAATACAAGGATGGACAATAAAATGGGTTTTAGAGACACATCCACTGTTGACCTCAAACTATCTCGCATCTCACAACCAAGCTCCGACCTGCAGGCAGTGATAGATAGCTCCACAAGCGGGGCAAGTCGCCTGTGAAGTCACCTATCAAAACCAGCAAATCCCGCGCCCCCTGCTGATATCAACAAGCGAAGCAACGAGCGACTTGCCCCGCCAGTTACCCCACTTGTTTGCATCCGCAGACAGCGTTATTCAAAAAAAATCTTCCTAAAGGGTCCATCAACACTCCCACTCATTAGTCAATCATCAGCAACAAGCACGCTCACACCTAAAGACGTGAGAATCAGAAGATAAGGTATATCTACAACGGACATCTCACAAGCACGATACCCAAAAGTCACCTCATCAGGAGCTCTAATTGGTGCAACAACTAGCACACTCACATCCAAGACTATCAGAAGAGTGGGCAAAGAGTGAGGAGAAACAAGTGGTGTGAATGAATGAGAGGCACTCAGTCTGACAATGCTCTAACGAGAACTGAAGAGAAGGCAAGGTACCTTGAGCAACCGGCAGTGATTTCCTCGGGCAACTGTTGAGACCCAGAAAGTGCACTCAACGAGTCACTAATTTGTGCAAAAATATATTTGTTTTAGTCCTTAGCACATAGGATTATCATGTATTTTAATTATATTGTGTGCGCCTGCATTTCGCGTTTTCCACGTTAAATTTATTACTTTGCAGGTTGGACACTGTTATACCCCGGATTTTTGGACATTTTTATATTTATTTATGCTCATTATGTTTGATTTAGCATGTGGAGAAATTTT
>JAOWBR010186595.1:0-10370 GCA_028571145.1 Dionaea muscipula | reverse complement strand
TAAAATTAAACCAAACATAGGAAAATTATTACTTTCCTTCCAATTCTTTCCATTTTCCACGAACCAAACAGGTGTACATGATTCGGGATTTGGAAAATTTGTGTATATATTTCCCTTGTTTTTTGAATTATTTGATTAAAACAGGGTTGTTCCATTGATTAATGCAACTATTCAA
Organism: Dionaea muscipula; assembly: GCA_028571145.1. Lineage (NCBI taxonomy): Eukaryota > Viridiplantae > Streptophyta > Magnoliopsida > Caryophyllales > Droseraceae > Dionaea > Dionaea muscipula. Next base: position 10,195 of record JAOWBR010186595.1, on the reverse strand, counting down.
AAAAAAAAAACTTACAATTTGTTTATTTTTTGAATTATCCCTAACATCTATCAGTTTTGATTTTGTTATTATTTGTCATGTTTAAACTTTTTGTTATCAAATCTTCGATATAGTATCCATGCAATCACGGAACGGAACTACGCATAAAATCCACCGAGGGATCTTCAAATCAACCGCCAAAAATCGTTCACACCCCTCACACATTCCGCGACGCGACGCTGCCTACCTCGGTTCCTCCTCCTCGTCCGTCACCACCTCTACCTGTCTCGCTTTGCCAACAACAAAACCAATCGAATAAATTCCTTCGCACTCTCTCTCTCTCTCTCTCTCCCCCCTTCACTCAGATGAGTTTCGAGCCTTCAATGGCTTGAGATTCTCCTCCTCTCTCTTGTTCTCATCCCATCCACCCCCGGCAGTGGCGGCGGCGGCGGCGGTTCCACGCTTCCCTATTCCCCAGCAATTACGACGTCGTAAGTTCTCTCTACCGCGGTCTGTCTCTCGTAGATCAATTAGGAATGAAAATGATGTGTTTCAAGATGGAAAGCAATGTCATTGATTTTGCATATCTCGTTGTTGAGAAAACGTCGACAACGAGATATGCAAAATCAGGATGTGTTTCAAGAAAACGGCAACAGTTAGGAATGAAAATGATGTGTTTCAAGATGGAAACCAAAGTCAAGTTGCCGTTTTCTCAATTATCAGGATCTGTTCTCCTCGAAGCTGAGTTTCCCTTTTTAAATTGGCATGTGATGTGAAGGTTAATATAATAATTCTACAACGTATCTGCTCAATGCCATCAGACAGATTTTGTTTCCATATCGTTGAATTATTTGTTTCTATATGTCATCGTGTGACTGAAGAAAATGTAATTATTCCCGTATCGTGGTTTTTGGGTTACTGGGCATGTACTGCTAATAATTGTTGGCTGCAGTGTACTAACAGTTCTACTTGATATATGTGTGGGTGTCAAATTAAGTGGTAATTTGCTTGTACTTGGTTTGGAGTTATTAGGCTTTTGGAGATGGCTAATTGGAGTAATACCAATTTGGGGTCGCCCGTTGTTGATGATGGAGTAACAGAACAGTATGGGAGTTTAGAAAAAAGCTGGATGAGGGAGATTGAATCGCTGTTGCAAGACCAGCGTAGCAACTATAGAGAGAGGGATTTGAATATGTATCGGAGTGGTAGTGCTCCGCCTACTGTTGAAGGGTCTTTAAATGCAGCCGATAGTCTGTACGGAAGTTTCGAATTTGGCAGGATTGATGAGGGTAGTAGCCACTTAAGTGGGGTTCTTTCTGATGATGAGATGAGGTCACACCCTGCATACCTTTCGCACTACTATTCCCACAATAATATTAATCCTAGACTTCCACCGCCGTTGCTGTCGAAGGAGGAGTGGAGAATGCAGCAAAGATACTGGGGTGGTGCTGTGTCTGGTGCTGCTGATTGGAGGGAGAAAGCTTTTATGGATGAGTCAGATAGTTTGTCACCGCATCCTACGGTTTCAGTGCATAAGAGGGAAAATGGGTGTTTAGAACCTGGTGTGGTGGATCCAATGAGTCTCTCCGGGCAATCTTCAACTGAATGGCTCGATAGAAGTGCAGACATGCTGACTGGATTCAACGGTGCTGGAATCGGTGCAAGAACAAAGAGCTTTACTGATGTACTTCTGGTGAGTGATATTGCAATTAAAATTCATGATTTGTTCTTTGCTTTTTTTGCTCCCTTTCCTTTATGTGTTTTTTTTTTTTGGAAGTTTATATTGATCTTAAATCTTTACTCTGCTGCTGGACAAAAAAAAAGGGGTTAAAATTAACCTCAGAAAAGTATGCCAGATGTTAAAAGACACCAACCTACCTATGAACTTCATTAAGTTTTATGAGAGTTGAGCATAAATCCTATGTGGAATCTGTTGAATGGTGAGACTATCCCTTTAGAAGCTGCTTGTTCCTTTCTCCTAGATGATTGATTGGTGTTGCAAATTTAACTGTACCGAGTCCATGGTTTATGAGAGAAGAAAGTGTTTGCTGATGGATTTGGAATACCTCTCTATAGATATTTGTTTCCGACATTTGATTCTTGGTATCTTGATGCAGTTCAACCATCTAACCAGTTGTGCAGGATTTCTTTATTGGTAATTTGTTTGAACTACATGAACCTGTTATCTTGTTCTCCTTGCTGGAGTTATTTAATATTTTTTTATTGATTTCTGGAGAACGTGCTTGCAGGAGGGGCTAGATCAACCAAAGTCGTTGTCCGGTTCTGTATCCCATCCTTCTAGTTACAATGTTTTGAGTGAAAATCTTGATGCATCAGAAAAATATGATGCATATTCAAGCAAGTTATCTGATGTGCTGGAATCCAAAGAAGATTTTCCTCCTGGAGAAGGTGCTGGGTTAGCTAGAGTTCACAGTTACAGCTCCATGGCTTTGCATAATTTTTCTGGTGCTGTGAGCTCATCTCTGTCAAGGAGCTTAACCCCTGAGATTCCGTTGGTTGGAAGATCCACTTCACCTATTCTTCCTGCTGCTGGTAGGGGCCCTGGTGGAATGAATAGCATATCAAGGTCCTACTCAACCGGTGACTGCTCCACTGGCATGACTGATCCTTCTGACATTATGTCACAGTTGTCTCGTTTGCATCTTTCAGAAAATGGGCTTACTGATGAACAGCGCTGCAAACGATCTCAGCTCCAACTGGGGTTGAGTCCTGGGGCTGAATACCTGTCCAATGGGCCAGATGTCCTAGACAAGGTTCTCATCAATGGGTACATGGCAGAAACACCAGCTATCCCTAATAATTACTCCGATTTCTTGAGGAAAGAGAAAATTCTGAAGGACAATATCCTCTTCAAATCATGTTATGATGACCAAGTCCACTTTTCCAGGAGGACTACTTCAGCCAATCTGTACTCCGAAGCAAATTCATTGGGGGCTGGAGGTTTCAAAGTGCCTCTTCCTTTGTATCAGCATGTAAACTTTAGAGCTGCTACTGGTCATATCCCAACTGGATATTCTGGTAAGCAGAAGTTAAAATCAGAGATCGCTGGTTATTTTTACACAGGTACAGCAATTGCTCTTAGCATTTCATCCATTACTCTTTCTGGATATAACTCTTGAATCTCTAATTCACATTTTCACTGGTATGGTAGATGGACAAAGGATTAATAGAGGTGGAAACGACCTTCAGCCAGAGCATCACATCGCCACAAATGACTTGCTTTATAGCCAATACTTACCGAGGGCTTCTGATTCGCCAGCTAGCCAAAGCCGCTATTTAGGGAATAACTATGTAAATATGTCACATCTTAAGTTGTTGAGATCTCGGGAAGCTCATCTTGAGGCTCTACATTTATTAGGTGTGCCTCTCACAGGAAAGTTTTATGACTTAAATCATGGATATTATGATATACCAGCTCATAACATTGGATTACAGTGCCAGTGGGCTTCTGTGGCAAATTCTTTGCAATGTGGGGCATCCCAAAATCCTAGGTTTTGGTACAATCCTTCTCTTAGAAGTTCGATGGGAGGATCTAGTCAACCCTGGCACTCCGAATTTGATACCAGCACTAGTTTGGATTCAACATTGTTGGAAGAGTTCAAAAGCAACAAAACTAGGTCTTTTGAGCTTTCAGACATTATAGGTCATGTGGTTGATTTCAGGTATGAGTATGAGTTCTCTGAGCTCGTTCTTTTTTAGTAGTACTCTTAACAAATGTATGATTTTCTTTTTCCATTTCTCTTCCATAATCTGATTTTTTATTCATATGTGATTCAGTACGGATCAGTGTGGGAGTCGCTTCATCCAGCAGAAGCTAGAAACTGCCTCAGATGTGGAAAAAATCAAGATTTTTCCTGAGATTGTACCTCATGCCCTTTCCCTGGTGACTGACGTCTTTGGGAATTATGTCATTCAGAAAGTATGTATGTTGATAGTCATGAATGATTTTGGTGATTGTCATATTCTTTAAATTAATTCTTTAACCCTTGTAACTGAAATGCAGTTGTTTGAGTATGGTACTGAAAGTCAGAGAAAAGAGTTGGTGAGCCAACTCGCGGGACATGTATTGCCTCTCAGTCTTCAAATGTATGGATGCCGTGTTATTCAGAAGGTGCATCCCTCACTCATGTCCAACCATTTAATTACAGTTGTGCATTTGACTGAAGGATATTCTATGAAGTGGTATCTACTGATGTTAGCCTCAGCAAGTTATCATGTATAAGAAGATTAACTGGAAACAGTATGACATGCACACTTACAAACTCTATCATGGATAGAATTTCTTTGAAAAGCCATGTGCATCTGGGATATTTTGGGATATCTTGCTAGTGGGTTTACATTTTCTTAAAAGGTTCTTTTAATTGATTTTGATTTCTATTTTCCTTTCAGTATGGTGTTTCACACTAGATCAAGGAAAGGCGACTATAACTCCACTTATTTACCTGAATCATAAGCTTGCTAAATCTTACCTAATGAAGAAAGTTAGTAACAACTAAACACTAGATAGAGCTCCAAAGTCAAATTTACATAATCTTTTAACGATGCACATCATCTGAAATTATTTTAGGAACGTTCCTGCACTATTTCCCATTATGCTTAGAACCTCCTTGGATTGCTTTCACACTTGAGCATATGCATCAGTTTCTGCCTTGTCCTAGCTGGGGTTCTTGTGCATCAAATTTAACACCTCATATTTGTCAATTCTTTCAATTCAAATGGCGAAATAATGGAAGCTTTATTAGTGGCAAGTGGCAGCTAGCAGTCATGGACATAGTCCACTTCCTATTATGTAATTTTGGGGTCTTGGCCAGCGCACTATATTTGTCGGACCTTGTGTGCACGTGTCTTGCGGACACGTGTGGCCGACCCCACCTAGTGAGATGATGTCGTGTGTATGATGATGGGGTCTTGACTGTTAATATATGCTTTTTACTGAAGAGATACTTTCTTTGTACAAAAGAAGAAAAAGAAACTGCGGAGAAGCAGTACTCCAAAAATAGTGAGAAGTCCGGTCCTATGAGTAAGGACAAATGTTCTCTATTTATACCACTTAGGCACTTAAAACAAAATCCCTTGCATCTTCAACATTTTCTCTGATGATAGTTTCCAGTCAAGCCACTTAAGAAGTAATTTGTGCGCCTAGGACAAGGAAGATCTGCATGCTGGGAACATTTGTTTTGTTGTTTCATAGGCTGTACTGCTGCTAACTCACCAACTAGGCCTCTTCCTGTTTGTACTAAGTTTTGCCTTGCAAAAGCCATGCTCTAATTCTGGCTGATCAGCATGCTGGCCATCACTCTCAGCCTGTCTCCTTTGCTGTGCTATGGGTGGCTTTTTTTTCAGTCTTCTTTAGGAGTTTTTAACCACTTTATTTGCAATGTGCAAAGCTTTTACCTCTTTGCTTTCCAGTGACTGGTTGATATATATTAGCTGTATTTGGAACTCCTTTTAACTCACCGAAGTTGTTTCTAGTTTATTTCCACTTATAAGTTGCTCAATTCATGGCCTTGTTCTTTATACAATGTTTAGGTAATTAATCTAAATTTTCTATTTCTTTAGTTTTAGTGCATTCACTTGGTAGAATGATGGCTCTATCATGAAACGGGTTTCCTGCTTTAATGATGTAATGTAGCATACAGAGAAGCTTCTATGGAACCTGCTCCCCCTTTTAGGAAAGCATATTGGTTTGAGTGTGATATATAAGCTGAAGTATTCTGGTATCTATGCTGCAACAGGCATTGGAAGTTGTTGACATGGAAGAGAAAACTCGGATAGTGGCAGAGCTGGAAGGCTCAGTCATAAAATGTGTTCGTGACCAAAATGGTAATCATGTTATCCAGAAGTGTATTGAGTGCGTCCCACAAGATAGGATTCAGTTCATAATCTCAGCTTTCATCGGGCAAGTTTTTGCACTTTCAACCCACCCTTATGGCTGCCGTGTCATTCAGGTCCAACATTTTTACTTCTATTTGTATGTGTGGTGCGGTACAATGTGCATTATTATTGGCAATAAATTGTTGATCATGACAGAGGGTTTTGGAGAATTGCCATGATACGAATACACAGACGAGGATCATGGATGAAATCATGCAATCTGTATGCACATTAGCCGAAGATCAATATGGAAATTATGTTATTCAGGTTCTCACCCTCCCTTTTATGTATGACTACCTTCTGAATTCTGGCAGGTGGTTTGTTCAACTTAAGGCGAAAAAATAATTGAATGTTGTGTCATTTATAATTGGATGTTCACATATAGGATATCTGATGAGGACAACTACCTCTTGAATCTTCCTTCCATCTCATAGAGAGGAAATTCTTTCTCAATCCTTTTAGTTTGCCCATAAGTATCTCTGAGATCTGCATTGCTAGCATAAGACAACTGCAGTCACCTTTTAGCTGTTTAAACTTAAAGGCATTTGATTCAGGGATCACTTGAAAACTCTTCCACGTCAGCTTTTAATTTTATGCATCGGCTGCTCAAGTTCTCATTGTAATTTTGTTTTTGTGAGCTCTTCTGGTTCCGAAATGGAATAACTTCTGATGCATATTTCATGTTGTCTTTCCTCTATCCACTCTTTCTTTCATCAGCATGTGCTTCAACATGGTAGCCGGCGAGAAAAATCTGCCATTATTAGCAAGCTTGCTGGCCAAATTGTGAAGATGAGTCAACAGAAATTCGCTTCTAATGTTATTGAGAAGTGCTTGATTTTTGGAAGTCCTGAAGAGCACCAAATTCTCGTGAAGGAAATGCTTGGTTCAACAGATGAAAATGAGCCCTTGCAGGTGCAGTCTCTCAAGCTTTTCATCTAAGAATATCTTGTTCTTCTGAGAAGTTGGGGGTGGGTTGGGAAGATGGATCTGTCAAATCTATTTTGGTTACGTAGAATATTATGCTGCCTCTCCAAGGTTAGCCGATACACTTCAATCTGAAAACGTTGCTTAGATGTTGAAATGCGGCTGAATTAGGTTAGCTAACACAAAGGTTTTCAACTAAATGATCAAATTGACCTCTTCGTGGGAGTTAGATAAATACGTCAGTTTGTAGTGCTAATAGGTGTATTCTATCCATTTATGAGGCACTTAAAGTCAGACATGGAACTGCTTTCCAAATCTCCTCTATTATACACCTTTGGACATGCAATTTGGAATATCAGACTGTTCTCATGGAAATGTTTGTTATATTTCATTGTTGTTTGGTTAAGTTTAATTTTTCTACATGAAAAAGGGACACTCTAGCTAGTAATAAGAAGAAAGGCTCAGATTATTATACCATATTGAATGTAAATTGCCTTTTGTACAAGTTGTTCGCTAGTGTGATCCAGAAATGTTCAGTCCATTGTTCTGATAACCATTGATTGGTTCTACACCACGAGTCTTACACATATTATTGCGATCCAACCAGTGCGCTCGCTCTTCTTCTAATTTCAATTTGTCGGATCTTGTGTGTACGTATCCTACAGATACGTGTGTCTGACCCTACCCAGTGGGAAGTGGTCATGTTGTTGTTGGGATGTGTTTTAGGCAATGTTCCAGTGTAGTTGAGTAAAAAAGTCCGGGCTATCTATTCCCTTTTTATTATTTGGCGGCTTTTCTGCACCCTCTTACCTCATGAGCTTGTGCTGCTATAATTTCGATCTGCAGGCCATGATGAAAGATCCTTTTGGCAACTATGTGGTACAGAAGGTGATGGAGACTTCTGATGATCAAACCCGACAGTTGATTCTTTCACGGATCAAGCTTCATCTTAATACATTGAATAAGTACACATTCGGCAAACATATTGTTTCTCGTGTTGAGAAGCTTCTTATAACTGGAGGTAAGCAGTCTTTTTTATAGCCTGCCTTATCATGAAAGTGAGGACAAAACTCTATGCTAGTAGTTCATGTAAATCCTTCATCTTCTTTTACATTTTCTAGTCTCTCATTCACCCCTTAAACTCATGCAGAGAGACGTATTGCATCACCTGCATAGTTTCGAAGCTCTATCATGCTGTTGAGTGCTGCTCCTTAAGCAAGTATAACATCCCGAGCCTTTATTTCGGCGAGCGAGATCATAAAAGGTGTAAATAAAGAGTTCACATGCATGCAGTCCTCCAAAAATAAGATTCGCTTGCTCGTATCATTTCCTATACAATTCTGCCAGCCAGCTGCTGTAAATGTGATTATCGAGAGCCAGAAAGAGCAGACCTGTTTTTTTTTCCCACATTAATGTTAAGAGGAAGAGCAAGCTTTTGAGTTTTGCCTCCTACAAGTCCTAGTAGTAGTAGTAGTAGGAGTACATATTTTGATGCTGTAAAGAGATCATGTAAATGGTTGACTGGTCATATAAAAAGATAGTTTGCAATAATACACCTTATAGTAAGGACTTCCCCGTTTCACTTTCATCTTCCTCCCCCTCGCTATCCAAATCCAAATCTAAATCTAATAGTGTAGCTGCCTCAGCATCAACACAGGGATTATTCTGCCTTCTCTGCTTCAAGAGTGCATCTGATTCCTTCATCAGATCTACATACTTCCTTCTTACCCTGGACAAAGGATGCCCCTCAATAGCAGACTTGTCCTTGTAAGCCTCCTTCAAAATGGCAGTGCAGGTATTACTCTTCAAAGAGAGGTAAAAGATATGTGGGTGTCTCTCAAATGCCTTGTGCATCTTCTGCGGTAACCCCAAATACTTTTTGAGAAAAAAAAGCTTCTTCCTTTCAACAGCATTCAGAACAAAGAGACTCAGCAGCTCATGAAGGACACCCACCACCCTCTTCTCGGCAACATCACTACAAGGATTTAGATGTGAGAAATCCTCATATGGAGACACATAAGGAAGCCTCTGGAACTCATCCAACCAATCAGCAATCTTCTTCTTCAACCTCAATCCCTTGGACGGGAAAAGCGGGAATGCAAGGGGAGTGGCCTCATCCCTATTATCAATATAAGCACCCCTTCTCATTGCATTCTTCTGCAGTACTGATAAGAACCTCTCCTCACTAACGACAGCCAATCCTCTCTCCCCACCTTCCATCTCCACAAACTCAAAAGACCCATCAAGATTCACTTCGGGGGGGTTCTCCCAAAACCCCTCCGGCAACCCCAAGTACCAGTCCAGCTCTCGAATCACCTTCATCGGAAGCCTCTTCTCCAGACTCATCATGATCAATTTCTTCAACCTAAGCCCTAAATCCATCCTACAATTCTCATAAACTGCCCTTTCCTCCCTGTCGAGCTCAATAGCTTTATGGGTTAGTCTAAACCATGGCAAATTGTACTGGGGACCGACAAACTCCTCAAAAACAGAGGGATACATCCTCATGAACCGAGCCACCTTGATGGGTAATCGCAATTCTTTGTCCCTTTTGGATACGTCGGATATTGGAATGCAGCCATTTGGGTTCTGGGCAATACAGTTTTTGAGAGATAGCAGAGGCTTTAACTTGGAAGTGCAGTGAATTGAGTCTATAGAATCGTAAAACGGGTCCTTCTTCCATTTCATGTAGACATCGACGTAGGTGGAGTTCTGGGTAAGAGAGTATGGTGGTGGTGGTGAGTATTTGAAGAGGAAGGAAATTGGAGGAGGGGTTTTGGTTTTGGAGGGGGAGAAGAGGCGGAATGTCTTGGAGGTGCTCTGATTGAGGAATTGCATTGCATATAGGGGAAGTTGAGATTCCTTGCATATAGTATAGGGGAAGTTCAGATTCTCAGGCACAAGTTACTGGCAGTTAATGAGTGACGGAATTCAACCGGTGAAGCGACAGGGCCAGGGGGAGAAGGAGCGAAAGACTGAAAGAGCTACAGAGAGGAGGATAACAGTTGCATGTAGAGAACAAGATCGTCTTGGTCTCGGCTGTCAACGACTACGCGAAGATCAACTCCCTGTCCTTGAAGCCGACGCTCGAGCGACTCGAAGGTGCCGTCGTCTCCCCTGTCTAAGACAAGCTCAAGGCCGTCGCCGACTATCTCCTCCTCTTCCTCGACGCCAAGGTAATACCTAACCTAACCCCGTCTTGAATTTGCTTGTGTTCTATTTCTTTCTTTCTTTTTTCTTTTTTCTTCTTTTTTGTGTTGGCTCTGATTGATTGACCAGCAAAGATATCCACCAACTATTATGGTCTCTTTGATGCTGTTAGAGCAAGTCCAATAATGCTCAAATGGCAAGGGCCATATCCAAATTTTGGCAAAATGTGTAAAATTTCTATGTCCAA
>JAOWBR010186584.1:0-10371 GCA_028571145.1 Dionaea muscipula | reverse complement strand
AAACTAATCGTGAAAGAGGAAGAGATGACCGAGAGATTGAGGAATGAGGATGAAGAATTGAGGAAGGGTTGAGGTTGAAGAATGAGGAATGAGGAAGGGTTGAGGATGGAGATTCAGAAAGAGCAGCGGATGAAGAATGAGGAATGAGGATCTGCGGATGAATGAGGAAGCGCGGATGAATGAGGAAGAGGCATACGCGGGTTAGGGTTTTAATTTTGATTGGAAGGCGTCTGAAGGCGTCTTTAGAACAGATATCTTCTTTTTAAAAAACAAAGAAGAATTTATCCTTTCTAAAGACGCCTTCACTTTTCAAAAAAAATAAAAATCAGAAGGCTCTTTGTAAAAAATATACAAGAAGGCGTCTTTAGTAAAGACGCCTTCGCACGTATTTTTGTAAATAATTTTACCGACACTGCATTTTAAGAAATTTTTTTAAAAAACCTTATTTTTTTTCCAAAATTCGATGGGATGGGGTGGGGAGGGGGGAAGGTTTTTTTTTTTTAAATATTTGTAATGTTATATAATATCAATGTTATATAAAATAATATAATATCATAGTCAAATTTTATAATTTTTTAGACGATCTAAATAAGATTAATATTGATATAATTTCAAATTTTTATTATTTTTTATTTATTATTATTTATTATTTTTTTAAAGAGTTAGTAATGCATATTTTTAATTAATTCAAGTGGGTAAAGTGTTCATTTCGTCGAAGGTACGGGTAACCCTAGTCAATAATATAAATGATTACTTTTTTGAATTCCCTAACAAAGAAGGATAGAGATTAAATGTTGGAGGGAGATAAAAAAGGATTGATATCAAAAGGATGGAAGAGATAAATGAGGATTAAGATTTAATGAGAGAAGGATAAAAGAAGGGATGAGATTAAAGATGGAAGAGGAAGAGAGGAAGAGGTTGGTATTTTTTTTTTCGTATTTGTTTTTCCTTCTTTAAATTTTTTATGAATTAAAATTTTATAAATTATTTTTTTTTAATTTATAATTTCTTTACAATCAAAATTTTTGATTAGGCTGTCGTAATTTCGTAGAGTACAGGAGTTACTCTAGTACTCAATAAATTCCAATTCTTAAAGGTGCATTGTACAAGTTTACAGGTAACCTCGTGTTAACGTTATAGTTGTTATTCCACTGGGACGTTGAGCGGGTTATTGAGGATACTTTTCAAGTATTCCTTCAATTCATTTTGCAGTTAGCTTGCTCTTTCTCTGGGGATAAGAAAACCCATAAACTTGGACCATTTCGGTATATCTTACAAAACGAATAAACATCGACATAAATGGTCCAAGTGATACGTCGTTTTGTCAATACATTTGGAAACTCGTGTGCCGATATGGCTTCCTAAAGATTGCCCCCAACAACTTAGAATTAACATATATATAGCATTCATTCTGTGGTTAACAATTCTACAAATCTCAAACTGTTGCTGTGTTGCATACAAATGAGACCTTCCATCGAAAGGAGGAAATTTTCTTCAGCAAAAATTAGTTAAATGGAAATTGATGAACATCTATTAACACCTGCGATCATCACGTGCATTTAACCAGCAAGAGACGAGTTTATGAACGATATCAGTCTTGGAAGGTTCTCAAGGGCTAGTGAGAAGATCCCAGCAAGCAGAAACATGAAACCAAACACCACAAGGATCTTGCCGATGTATGACAAACTAACTACCGACTGTGGCGCTTGTGCTTTTTTGCCAGACAATGAGGGGTTCGGACCCTGCAAAACCAGATAAAAACACGGATATCATTCATGTTCGTTTATTAAATGAGATGGCTAGTAATCGAGACCGAGTTGTAAGAGACAAATTTTTTTAAAAAAAATCAATAGGCATACAATCATTTCCACATTTACCTATTTACTTGCTACCGACAAGAATACAGACAAAATGACAAGAGCATGGATAACAAGAGAAAATGCAGAACAAGAGCTTGAATGCAATGCTCCTCCTTCAATACACTGTCTCTTATAGAGAGAATTGGAAACTGAAAGAGACAAATACAGAGAATGTGACTTCTCCCAACATACAAGGTATGTAACCAGACAAGTACATCAGTGATAACTTGGTTTTAGTTCCCAATACAACTGAATGCAGATGAATAGCCACATTTGCAAGCTGCATGCTGAACTCGAGGAAGGCACAATAATATCAGCATATCCATTGTCTTGAACCAACACCCCCCCCCCCTCTTCAAATTGATGCCGGAGAATAAAAAAGCATCAATTTGTCAATGAAGAACTCATGTCGAGTACATGTGAGAGGCTTAGTCAGAATGTCCGTGATCTAATGCTCCGAAGAAATGTGAGGAAGACTAATCAAATGCTTATCATAGACCCCGCAGATATAGTGACAATCGACCTCAATATGTTTAGTACGTTCGTGGTAGACTGGATTGGTAACAATACGAATAGCACTCGTATTATCAGCATGAAGAGGAGTCGACATTTCTTGGGGAAATCCAATTTCAGAAAGTAGTCCTCGAAGCCAAGTAATTTCTGAAGAGGCGGAAGGCATAGCTCTATATTCTGCTTCAGTAGAGGACTTAGAGATCCACTTGTTTCTTACACTTCCATGAGATTAATGTGTCGCTGAGATACATGCACCACCCAGTTATTGACCGTTGAGTATCAGAGCATTCAGCCTAATCAGCATCACTATAAGCAAGTAATTGGATAGAAGAATTGGCAGCAAAATAAAGGCCACGAGTTGTTGTTCCTACCAAACACCGAATGATCCTGTGGACTAGAGCCAAATGAAGATGTGTGGAAGACGCCATAAACTAACTCACGATGTGCACCGCATAGGAGATATCAGGCCTAGTGATCGTTACATAGATTAAACTCTCAACGAGTTGCCTGTATACCTTTGGATCAGATAGGGCAATGCCATCGTTGTGGCTGAGTTTGATATTGAGCTGCATTGGTGTAGTAACTGATGTAGAATGTTGTAATCCGGCCAAGTGAATAAGATCATTTGTATACTTCTGTTGGTTGACGAAAATTCCCTTTGGGGATCGATGAACTTCAAGCCCCAAAAAATATGTGAGTGTCTCAAGATCCTTCATATGAAAATAGCTATGCAGGGAAGTTTGAAGCTCTTGAATAAGAGTATTATTGACACATCATTAGTGTCAATAAGGATAATGTCATCCACATATACAAGTAAAAGAACCATACTCTGAGAAGTACGGTGGATTAATAACGAGAGATCAGAAGAACTGGGCATAAATTGCAGCTTAACAAGAGTGTCTTGAAACTTGGCAAACCAAGCTTGAGGGAATTGTTTGAAACCGTATAACCATTTTAATTTGCACACAAGGGATGCATCAGGAACAGTCATCCCAAATGGAGGACGCATGTATACATATTCCTTCAAGTCACCATGAAGAAAGGCTTTCTTTACATCCACTTGATATATGGACCAATTTTGTGAAGCTGTGAGTGCCAATAATGTCCGAACAGATGTCATTTTCGCTACAGGGGCAAAGGTCTAGTCATAATTGATCCCATACTCTTGATAATTCCTAAGTGTTACAAGCCTAGCCTTGTAGCGATCCAACGAGCCATCAGAACTGAGTTTGACAGAGTGGACCTATTTGCATCCAATGGGTGTACTGGAAGAAGGACAGGGAACAAATCCCAAGTATCATTAGACTCCAAAGCATCCAACTCCTCTTGCATTGCACTTCTCCAGCATTCATGTTGTACACTGCCTGTGAATAAGAAAAGGGAATGGATATGGTGGACAAGGTAGCAATCATATAATAGTGAGGAGAACAATATAGAGATGGTGAATATCGATCTGGAGGGTGAGAAGAGTGACTAGACCTTCTGGGTTGTATTGCGGCAGATCTAGGCGGTGGAGGAGATGTATCACGAAGGGCAAGAGAGTGAGCAACCCCTTTTCCTCGTCGGCGGTACACCAGGTCAGGACGGAATTACTTAGAATCATTGACAGGATTTTGATCGATCATGGGGAAGTGGACCGGTGGAGAAGGGCTTGTGGACTGGTCAATGATATCGAGAGCTAGATTTGGACGACCCACTCTGGAATTGGAGGTGAATGAGCAGTATCATGTGAGGGTTCCATGCAATCGGGCAGAGAAATGATGGAGAGTGGTGATTTTTCAGCATGATGAAGAAAGAAAAATTAATGTTAGACAAACACTACATTCCGGGATGTGAGAATTTTTTGAGTGCTTGGATCATAACAGAGATAACTCTTCTGATGAAGAGCATATCCAACAAAGGCACATCGGATGGATTGAGCGGTGAGTTTGATCCGTTCGTGGGGTGGAAGCAAGACAAAACAGACACACCCAAATGGACGAAAATGAGTGAGACTAGGGATCTTTTGATAAAGCCGATAATATGTAGCCTCATTTTCAAGATGTGGACTTGGCAGACAATTAATGAGATGAATTGTCATTGACAATGCTTTGACCCAAAATCTAGTGGGCACGGAAGAATCAAGAAGTGATCGAACTACATCAAGAAGGTGACGATTTTTTCTCTCTACCACTCCGTTTTGTTATGGAGTATATGGACAGGTGTGTTGAGAGATTATCCTGTTTTGTTGAATAAACTCTTGGAAGGAATGGGACATGTGCTCCCCTCCAGAATCAGAACGAAGGATTTTTATAATTGTAGAAATTGGTTTTCAACAAAGGCCAAGAATTTTTTGAATATGTCAAACACCTCAGATTTGCACCTAAAAAAATAAATCCATGTGTAACAACTGTAGTCGTCGATGAAAGTAACAAAGTATTTATAGTGGGCATGAGAGATTATTGGCGCAATGCCTCAAACATCACTATGAATCAGTTCAAAACATTTTGAGGAAGTTGTCTAGTGATGAGGGAAGGGAGGAACTTTACTTTTGGCCATTTTGCAGCTGGAACAATCAAATTCCACACCTTGAAGACACAGCGAATTTTTATTACCAATATCATATGACTTCAGTACACGGAGAAGAGTTTTAGAATGAAGATGACCAAGACGATGATGCCATACTTGGCATTGGGATTTATTGGAATCGGAAAACATGGCTTGACCAAGAGATCTTTCTACCGAAGATGTGATTTGAAGAGGAACGAGGCAACCACACTTAGGCCCCTTCGCAATTATCTCTCCGAACACCTGATCATGCACAATACAACCTAATCAGTAAAGAACACTTTGTAATTGGAATCAACAAGTTGTCCAATGGAAATCAGATTAGTGGTCAATTTGAGAGAATAAAAAACATTTTTAGTGGAGGAGTTAAAGTAAGATCCCCAATTGAAGTGACAGGGACATGATTGCCATCTGCCGTTAGAATTTATGTATGCTTCGTGGGTGATTTCATATTAATTAAGTGTTGATGAGAAGATGTCATATGATTTGAAGCACCAGAGTCGATATACCAAAGCGTGGAGTGATAGGCATAGATGAATTATTTTTACTCGACAGACCAAGGGTGGAAAATGCAGACAAAGATCATTTGTTGAAGTGTTTCTAGTATTATGGAGGATGGATTGACAGCCGATGTCACAAGAGCAGGAATGGCTGCAACGGTAACTCCATGAGTGTTGGAGTCATTTGATGCCGTGGAATTATAAGCTTGAGCCTGACAATTAGATGGACGAATTCGACATTCTGAAATAATATGGCCCTTCTTTTTGTAGTAGTTGCAAAACTTCTTGCATTGACTGACGATATGCCCAAGTTCCTTGCAACTATAGCACTGTGTAGTGCTCATATCACGCCCCTTGGTGTATGCCGCACAGGCCATATCTAGGACTTTAGCTGTATCACCATTGAGTGAGGATTGGGTGAGACATTGTTGTTCTTCTCGAAGGAGCTCATGTAAGCAATCATCCAGTGAGGGAGTAGGAGTTCTAGCAAGAAAACTAGGGCGGACTAATTGATACTCATTCCTTAATTTCATAAGAAATTGGTCTCTTTGGTTGGCTTGGTGAACAACTTGAATGGCCTCGAGAGAAGAATAAATGATTCCGATGTACTCTGCCCATAACCTCACAAAACCAAAGTAGTATTGTTGAACAGACATTGATCGTTGTGTATAATTGGCGATTTCAAATTCCAGTTGAAGCCTCCTTGTAGTGTTATCTTGATTGTAGACTTTTTTTAAGGTACTCCCACATCTCCCTAGCTGTCTTGAATGGCCGAAGATTCAAAATAATGGAAGGTTTTATAGTGCTTAGAATCCAACTCATTATCCTAGCATCTTTTGCATCCCATTGAGCAACCCTAGCCGCATTTGTTGGTCTAGCATCAGATCCATCAATGTGCCCCCACAACTCTTTTCCCTTCACATAGATTTGAAACTGAAATTCTCAAGTACAAGGTTTTTGCTTATCCCTACCAATATTTCCTTTATTTGAGATATAGTATGATTCCACCACTTGTTAATGACTTAATGTTGCTTAGTCCCTAAATAAGTGGCCAAACTATGCATTTATTTAACCCAATTTCTGTTCAGAATTAACCTATATTCAGTTAGCCACTATATCAACTTTGATCTTCTCCTATTTCCCTCAGGAATCTTCCTCCCTATTAACTCGTCTCCGTTTCTCACACTGCTACATCGACCCCCTTTCTTCATAATCCAACTTATATAATAAGGATATTCGAAGAAGGGTTATCCTTGATCCCATCTAATTTTGACCCTTTTATAGGTTGTGGAAGGCAATAGGATGGCAACAACAATCACATTGATCATTTTCCTCAATCGACGAACATTTTCATCTATTATTAGTACTTGGCATCAGCAGAATAACGATCCCCAACAAAAATATGAGTAAAAAGTTGGAATCAACTGCATAAGCACATGTACATGCATGTTTGTGGCAATGAGATGCTGAAACATGTATGTGAAATATGCATCCTGCTCCCAATGAATTTTGCAGACACTGTTAGTACCTGTGTATCAGCTTTAGTAGGTGCCACCGGACGATCAACTACTCTCTTGGAACCTGACAGGAAAATATAGGTGAAAAAAGTCACCACATCAATCAATCAATTTGAATCAATCAACTAAACCACATGATCCTCTACATTCATCAACGAAAATCAAGAGAAGTGTTTGACATATATACCTTTAGAATCTATAACAGTTTGCAATTTCCAACCATTGCCATAGATGACGAGCACTGAATCAGGGCCAAAGCTTATGGGTTCCTCTCCTTCTTTAATGGCTTCAATATACAAACAAAACGGGACACCTGGTTCCAATTTGAGATTGATCAATGACGACGCAAAACCAGCCTTCACTCCTGGAGCAAAACGCCTCACTTTCCCAGAACTTCTGCATAGCACCTCCAAAAACTATGCCAATTGTTAAACAAAATATAATTGTACATCATCATTATGTTTGTGAACCAGCACAAAAATTAACAGAAGCCAGTTTTCCAGTGTGACTATGTATGTGGATAGTGAGACGCACCACAGCAGTTGGTTCTGCAGCATTCGAGGTTTCTTTCTCTACTGCCATGAAAGAAAGTTGAGAGATTTTGGCAGAGTTATGGAGCAAAAGTTCACCAGGTCAATGAGGTTGAAATACAAGTCGCCAAAAGTCCGTGAATGCTATTCAGCGTGGACAAACACCAAGGATTTGTGAAACTGCCTACAAGATACTGGAAATTTGAGCTCACACTCATATGAGTCACCAACAATATGTACATTGCAACAGGCTTATATAAACCGGTCAATCTTTATTTCATGCTTTGGTTTTATTCTATAATTACTTTCATACTAAGTAAAAAATATTGCCTTGTTTGGTTTGGGTATTTTCTAACCCAATTTTTTTGTTTTCTGTTTCTCAAGATACAAAAAAATATGTTTGGTTGCCCAAGTCTGTTCCCTCTTTTTTCAAAATAGAGTAGTGTTTCATAGCCAAATTTTAAAACGCATTTAAGGCGTTTTCCATATTTTCAATAGAAAATTGAAAACTCAAAACTCAAAACCTACACAGAAAATTCACAACCCAGAACATAAAACAAACCAAACAATACCTTCGATTTGATTACTTCTTATGATATTCACGAAGGAATTTTCGGTTCAAAATTGTCATATAAATTCACTTAAAAGAAAAGTCATGCAATTCCACCTCAATGCACAATGAGGCAACAAGATCATCATTATCATCATCACCAAGGCATAATCCAGAACATAAAGAGAAAATTCAAAACCCAAAACATAATACAAATCAAACACCACCTTCGATTTAATTACTTTTTATGATATTCACAAAGACATTTTGGGTACAAAATTGTCAAATAAATTTACTTAAAAGAAAAGTCGTGCAATTCCACCTCAATGCACAATGAGGCAACAAGATCATCATCATCATCAAGGCATAATCCCAAACATAAAGACAAAATTCAAAACCCAGAACATAAAACAAATCAAACAACACCTTCGATTTGATTACTTTTTATGATATTCACGAAGATATTTTGGGTTCAAAATTGTCATATAAATTCACTTGAAAGAAAAGTCATGCAATTTCACCTCTATGCACAAGGAGGCAACAAGATCATCATCATCATCAAGGCATAATCTAGAACATAAAGAGAAAATTCAAAACCCATAACATAAAACAAATCAAACAACACCTTCGATTTGATTACTTTTTATGATATTCACTAAGACATTTTGGGTTCAAAATTGTCATACAAATTCACTTAAAAGAAAAGTCCTGCAATTTCACCTCTATGGACAATGAGGCAACAAGGTCATCATCATCATCAAGGCATAATCGATACAAAGCATCCATTGTCGTATTCTCTAATCAATTCATAAATGTGATAGACGTAGTCCATCATGAATATGGCCCTCTGTACCTCAATATATGTACTAGATCTTTAGTGCACACAAGCATACATAATTTTTTAACGATCACACAAAGGTAATTTTTTACGCAAAATTCTTATGCAAGAATCAAAACAATCAAGCTAATTAAGGAGAAACATCGTGTGTATCGATCCGAATCTCAATAACTAAGACAAATAATAAATTAACAACCAGCAACTAGAACCCTAGTTGGCTTGTGTTGCACAAATTTGATCCTAGAAGAATCCAATCAAAAAAAAAAAAAAACAGACGAACTAGCTTAATAAAACCAAGTACCCGGATCAAAAATCAAAATCATTTTTTACAGTACAAGAACAAGATGGAGAAGAGAGTATACTAATTATCTCAAGGTATAATAAGAGACGGAGGGGGAGGAGGGTCATGGCTGAGAATTGATAACGGGCAAGGAAATACAGTGAGAACCGATTGGCGGGGTGCGAGTCGGACGGCGGATAGTTGAGATCGAAAACGAGCAAACGAGAGGGACTGAGGGAAGGTGCTGCGCTAGCTGGTTCCGGTGCTAGCCTTTCCCTATGTATATATATACTAGGGAAAATTTTGGCACGGACTTACCCAACTACTCGATTATATTAGAAATAACTTGATTTCATATGTCGATAAATTTATTAGTAACTTTACTTGAAACAGTGATTGTGTTTTAAAAGCTATGTGATTGCAGATTTTGAAAAATTTTCCAAACAATTGAGACAGTTAATAAAATTGTCAGTATACCCAAAAAAATATTTTTCGATAAATGATTACCTACACGCCTTCCTCCCCCTTTTCTTCCTCTGCTCTTCATCTCTCCCTTCCCTGTGACCCGTCACCCTCACTCCCTGTCCTTCTCTCTCACGGCGACAATCTTCCTTCAGCTCCCTTCCCGCAGGGCGGCGGCGGCAAACTTCAATCGAATCGGCGGTGGCGGTGTACGTAACTCGGTCTCTCTCCCTCCCTCTTTACTTCCTCTGTCCTTCAGCTCTCACTTGGTCTCCGAAACCTTCGATTTCAGGCACGGCGGCGAACCCCAGTAAATCCGAACCCTAGGTCAGTTTCATCACCTTTGATTCCCTCTACTTCGATTCCCTCAGTTCAATTCCCTTTACTTCGATTCCCTCACCTTCGATTCCCTTTGATTTTTCTTAGAGGACTGGCTTTGTGATTCTAAGGCCCAACTTTAATTCTCTCTGTTTTTTTTTTTGTTGTTGTTAGAAATTGATCTAGGTCTTGAGACTTTATATCTAAAATTGAATGTTCTTTGTGGTGGTCTATGTGCCTGGGAAGTGTTCATTGAATGTAGTTTAGCTATGTGTTCATTCACAATCACTTGATTCGTTCATGGGTTATCTGAGTGGAAGGGTGACACCTTCCGTTGCATTTCAAGTAATTAGGCGGTTCGATGACCCCAAGTTAGCATTGAAGTTGACCTTGATTCATAGCTCAGGGACTTACAATTATCTACTCAGATCACTTTGCGAAATGGGGCTTCATGAGG
>JAOWBR010186573.1:0-10371 GCA_028571145.1 Dionaea muscipula | reverse complement strand
TTGGGTGGCTAGGCATGATGCTCATTTAGATTGCGCCTTGAGGCGAGTGTTGTTCACTTTGATGGATGGATCGACAGTGGAGATTGTGGGTGATGGACATAGGACTTCGGTTTGTTTGATTTCACGCGCCTCACTAGGAAGGCCAGTGATTTTCGGGTGCTCAAGTGAATTGGTCAAATTTATTATGGTTAAACACATATTTAGTTGAAAAGAATTGCATCTTATCCACTGGCCTTATGATATGTCCCTTATTGTCCAAAGTCAAAATGTCACAAGGTGTACATGGAACAAGCAATGGAACAGGTATTCACCATGGATATGTAAGTATCTTTTCAATTAGCAAAATTTTAAAATTCTGTTATTTGGAGCCTATCCATTAATGATTCTATTCATATCTGGTGCCACTATTCATAACACCCACCAAATTTGATTTTCTCTCACCAAATGTTTTCTTCTCTCTCAATATCAAATCTGCTTTTATTTAATCATATGCTCACTCTTCTTGCTTCCTCTCTCTCACCAAATTAATCTACCCGATTCCTCATCTTCCTCAAACCCTAGACCCATTCTCCTCTGAAACAATGGTGGACACCAGAAAAAATCCAGCCACCCGATGGAGCACTACACAAGAGAAAACAGTGGAGGTGAACTTCAAAGAGGGAAGCTACACTATTCATGACCCTGTTCCCACCGAGACTACAACCATTGTTACAAGCAATGCTGATTCACCTCCATTGAAGATGGTAAGACCAAGTTCACCTAAAACTGCTACAAAGAAAACCCCCAAATCATCAAAGGGCAAATCGATCAAGGAGAAGGAGAAGATGGAAGAACACCTTACGAGCACTGATTCAGATCTAAAGCTGCGGGCATTGCTCAAGAGAAAGAGAAAAATCGTAGAGAAGGAGGAAGTAAAACCCACTCAAAAATCTATTGAAAAACCCACACCATAAATCCTAGAAGAACCATCAGCCATTCCTCAAATCACCAATGAACCAATTACCCAACCTCTCACCTTACCTGCAACCAGCCCTGGAGCCACAAAAGAAAGTGAGGGAGATAGGGAACCCAACAAAGAATCTGTCCCAGAGCCTAACATTGAGGGGGAAGCCGAACGTGTCACAGAACAAGTGAAAGAGACTCAAACTAAGAAAGAAGAGGAACAAGTCATGAACCATCCAGAT
Organism: Dionaea muscipula; assembly: GCA_028571145.1. Lineage (NCBI taxonomy): Eukaryota > Viridiplantae > Streptophyta > Magnoliopsida > Caryophyllales > Droseraceae > Dionaea > Dionaea muscipula. The sequence goes on along the minus strand of JAOWBR010186573.1, from coordinate 9,187 downwards.
TCACCACCATCACCTCCAGCCAAAAGAAGAAAATCCACAAAGTCAGGGGGAATGACTAAACTGGAAGCCATTAAGAAAAAGCTTGTGCCCAAGACAAAAGTCACCAAAGGCAAGGGATCATCGAGCAAGTACCCTACCCGCAAGGTCATCAAGGGTAAACTTCTCTCTGTGCCAAATTTACAAAAACAAGGCTGTCAGTTCTTTCTGGATTTAATTAAGGGTCAGGGGTGGACCAAATTGTTTTCTGAAACTTAAAAATTCCACAAGGAAGAGTTTTTGGAGTTTTATGAGAAGTGCACCATTGTGGATAATGATGTGGTAAAAAGTACGGTGAAGGGAAAAACCATTAAATTTGGGTTTCATGAGCTTGGCCGAATCTTAGGTGTACCCTCACCAGTAGGCGGATTTGATGAATATGTGAAAGGAGGATGGCCTACCTTGCCTAAGGGTCTGTCATTAGAAATAACCTGAACCATTTTAGGAAACCCAAATCTAGAGAGGCCAAGGAAAGTGAAGAAGTCTAGGGTGTCTAGAGAATTCAAGCAACTATTTGTGACGGTGCAAAGGAATATTGTGTCATGAAAGGAAGGAAGGGATGAAGGTAGTTATTTGGACCTAGTGATCATGTTCTACATGTATAGGGAACAACCAATTCATTTCCCATCCCTCATCATTAAGCACATTAAAAGAATTGTTGAAGAAGAAAAGGGCATGCACTCTTTACCCCACAGATTTGTGTTGACAAAGGTGTTCAAGCACTTTGGAGTAAAACTAGGAGCAGGGACATATCCAAAGGACAGTGATTGGATTGATCTTCAGAGGTACAAGGATGATGAATCTGCTTCTTTGGGAACAACCTAGGGAACAGCAGGGGTTGGTAAGGTTATAAGGCAGATTGGAAGACTGACTCATGCCTTGAATGCTGAAAGAAGGACCGCTGCTTTGGAAAGGAGAGTGATGACTCATAGATTTAATGAGCTTGCAAAAGTTCATAAATTGATGTTTGACAACTTTGTAGCTCTCGGAAAAGGGTATGATGAACTATGCAAAATATTTGTGGCACTACGGGATGCAGTGGAAGATCTCACCAAGAAGCTGGATACTCTTGCTGAACAACCAGAGAAATCAGCCACTCCTACACCACCAGCTAGCCCTTCATCATCATCCTCTTCTAGCCAATGATTCCAATGATCCATTCTCACCGTCAAAACATTCTACTTTTATTTTCTCATGCTGCTACAACTCATTTCCCATTTCCTTTTGCTACTGCTCTTCTATCATTTGCTACTGTTTACTTCATTGCACTTACTGCTATGGTGAAACCTTTTGCTATTGCTTTATCTATGCTATGCTTTTGTTGACTATGATTTTGGATGGCACATATCCAAAGATTTAGCATTGGATTATCTTGAATGCATTCTCTTTTGTAGGTACTTAACCCTTGGAGGTATTGACCAATTTAAGCGTCTATGCATTTTTACATTGCTTTCATCCTTAATTATCTCTATTTGCTTCTATTATTGATGATTCCAAAAGGGGGGAAGAAATGTTAATGTGTGCTATATGAATTTTTTGTTGATTTCTAGGAAAAGTTAAATTTTTTTCGTTTTCTAACCATTGCTAACAAGGTTAAGTTTAGTTATGCTCTTTGTGTACAAGATTGCCTGAGATCAAAAGGATTTGGTAAGAATGTGTTTCTTAAATATGAAATCCAGTTTATGTTTAGGATCCTGAGTGTGTTTCTGATTATCGGTTCATGCTATCCTAATCATATTCCTTGGATTTGAATCTGGAAGTTTTCATATTCACATATGAAACCAATCTGACTTGAGACAAGGTTTTATGAAAACCAATTCATCTTAGAAAATGCCTTGCATGAAAACTAGATATTTTATTGGGACATGCTGGGAAGTAATGTTCATATCAGGGGGAAGTGATGTTTATTCGTGAAGTTCATGCTAGTTCATGAGGTTGATTGTTGTGAACTTAGGAATTCCTGCATGAATATCTATCTACTTCATTGATCCGATTGCATGATAAGTATAACACATTTAACATGGTGTTTGTTATCATCAAGGGAGAATTTGTTGATTTATATGTGATTATTTACAAACAATGTTTCATGTGTATACCTATGTGATTGAGCAACTTGCATGAATCATGTTGAATGAATGTGATGAATGGTTAATGTTGATGAGAAATCTAGAAGCGGAAACAATCTCTCAACCTCACTGAAACAATGAATCGAGCACAATCACAAAGCACACTTAAGGAAATTTGAAGAAAACAGAAATGGTGGAAGAGAGAAAAAGAAGCTCCGTGACTTGATTCAAATTTTTTAAAGTGTTTGCATGATATAATTCCGCATCGGGAATTCAACATATATAGACTATTACTACCAATGAGGGCAAGACACGTGTCACTCTAGTTGTAACAACCTAGACACACATCCCAATGTCAGCTAACAAACCGACAACAATAGTTCTAACTGAATGGACACAGATTCCTAAGATCAACTGCCCAGGGCGACAACCTCCCAAGGTGGTGGCATCTGTAACTGTGTCAACAGTGGCGCTGACATGCCTGACGCCATCACAAACCAACATTGCAACCAATGCCAAACCTTGTCCTCATAATCTAGGACATCATGAGCAATATCCATGCAAGAAGATTTGCCCATACAACATCAGAATCACAAGTTAGAGTCATGTGTTGCCATCAGTCAAAGGCCTGGGAACCGTCGTCACAGACTTCCCATCGCCATGGAGCCAACTGATCCTATTTTCTAAACCAGATATCCTCGAGACCTGAAACTTGGTACACATACCAATTACAACATGACAATTATCATGGATGACCAAGGCGCCAAGAAATCATCCTAGATAAGGAGATTCAAACATCCGTCACCTCAGTGTCCACAATGTCAACTAGACTCGCCGCCACTATGTTATCGCCATCGCCTTGACTCTTCAAAATATGTGGAGAAAACCTTAACACCAGCTTCACCGGTGTCCCACTATGCCAGAAACAACACCACACGGCCGAACAACCGCCATAGCGTCACCCACAACTGCCCTAGCGCCGCCCTAATTGAAATCAAAACCCCTAATTGAAATCAAAACCCTAAACCCTAAAACATCAATCCAACACAAAATCAAGCCAAATAACTCGAAATCCAAAGATCAGGCAACTACGAAGTGAATTGAATCAAACCTTAATCGTCGGATCTTGTCTATTTTTTCCTCTCCTTGCCATTCGCCTCTTCGTCGTCCTCTTCAAAACTCTATTTTTTTTGCTCCAAATGACACGCACGACAGTGTACTACGTTGCCCTTTTTTTGCCCTTAAACACGGTAAATGGTAGTATACTGTCGTTTTAATTTCCTAAAAATGGTATTATACTACTGATGTAGCCAGAAAATGGCTACATTATCTTACCTTTTACATATGCTTAGTCCTCTATTTTACCTTGTTATGGCGTGATCTATGCCTCTTTTCTTTCTTTTCTCAGGTTTTCCATCATTTGAGGGAAAGAAGGTGGATTGACACCATCCTCTGGAGCAAAGACTTGAAAAGCAGTAAGTATGGATCATGGCGCCAGCATACTTCGAGGAGGATTTCCGTAGCGCCTCAATTTCCAATATCGCTTAAAGAACCTCCTGAGACGGACCCAATTCATGGAGATCCTACTAGAAGTCTGATTCTTTTAATCAAGGCAACCCTCGCCATGGCACTGACCCGCTCTGAAAGCTGTGACGCTGGATGATAAAGCCATGATGTTACATGACCTTAACTTCAAATCCAGAGATTTACTACCATCGATGTTGATTCCAAGGACATTTTTTTCATCATACTAAGTATCTCATGGGATCAAGTGAAGCAAGTGAAGATGAAATCTCTAAAAGGGAAGCCTTGACGTCACTAAGCAGTTATGAAGTTCATAGCTATGGCGATGACAGGCCTTAATTCTATATCCAAGGCTCAACCATGACGCTTTGCATGATCCAAGGTCCCCATTAACGATTAGAAAATGATCCATGGTGTTAAATCAAGAGTTGGAGACGTCCTTCTCAAGATAGAAGCCCTTGTCGCGATAACGTCACCAGTCCCTGCGAGATTATGGCATTCGGGTCTGCAGTCATCGCCACCAGCACAAGATGCTTTCACCTCAGAGGTTGACGCCCCGTGCTCAACTACCTTGCCAAGGAAATGCTGATCAGTTCCAGATTTTCCTCCTACTTCCACTCCCACTTTCAAGGGATTCTCTTGTTGGGCCAGAAGCGGATATCTCTAGATGGATAAGGATCAGCTTCAACAGACATCTTTTCTCCGAAGGCCTATAAATATCGATTCAGCTGCTTCATGATCAGGGTTGCACTCCTGCGAGAAATCTAAGCTAGACGCTTGCTAAGACACCTTGTGACAGAAGAGTGAACAGAGTGGTAGCTTTGTATTAGGAGGAATCTTCCCGCACTTGTATGCTTCCAATTGAGAGAGAGTAAGGATCCAGAGTGTGTAATTGCTCAACGCGAGCAAGATCATTGTGATCATTGATCCTTGCGATCAAGAACTTTACTGCAATTTGATTTCATTTTACATTTCATTACTTGTTGTTTACTGTCTTCCTTTAATTTACAATTCTCAAAGCTTTATTGCACCGTCTTCCTTCATAGCCTAAGTACCAGTACTGATCACCTCCAAGGTTGACTCCGTGGAAGTAGTTCAGCGATGATGTGAGATCGGTGTCACCTCACAACTGTTCCATAGTACTTGGAGTGGGTGCTGAGTGGCACTTGTCGTGGAGGTTGCAACTTGAGAATTTGCATTTTAGTTACTGTCATTTACATTTCCAGTCCTTTAATCATTTCAAACTCAATTTTCATACCCCTTCACTGTTTTGAGAATCAAGGATTTAACTACACCGTTACGGAGATTCCCTATGGGATCGATATCTTTTTACTATTACGCGACGTGGCAGTGCACTTGCTGTCTAAAAATACGTCAAGTATTTGACATCGTTGTCGGGGAATCCTCCTGGGTAACGGTTCTGTCATTTCAGTGATTTAAAAAATTCAGTGAAGCCTTTATTTTTGTTTTATATTCTTTTTCCTGTTACCTAGTAGTTGGTATTGACAATTTGAGTGTTTTTGCCGTCAAATGAGTTGTTGCACTCGGTGTATGATCACAAGGTCTAGCGAGGAATCAATCCTTCCACTAGATCCTGAGATCGAAAGGACTGCACGTCGTCTTAGAAAGCAAACTAAGCACACCACCTTACCAATCACGATTATAATGGCAGGAGAACTAGCCAATATTGTCGGACGCCCACTATCTGACTACGGTTTCCCCACATTAGAGTGGATTCGACCACATGTGGGTAGACCCGCCGTGACGGCAGTAATTTTTGAGCTTAAGGGTTCCACGATCCAACTTGTCCAGAATCACATATAATTCCATGGTTTGCCTATGGAAGACCCAAATCAGCAGATTACTAATTTTCTACCGATTTGCAATACGGTGAAATACCAAAATGTATCGGATGACGCCGTACGCCTACGCCTCTTCCCTTTCTCAGTAAGGGATAAGGCGAGGGCATCGCTAAATTCTTTACCTGCTGGTAGCATCACCACGTGGAATGACATCGCTGAAAAATTTTTGAAAAAATATATCTCTCCCCTCAGAACATCCATGCTGTGTAAAGCAATCATAAACTTTGTGTAGGAGGATTCTGAGTCTCTCTATCAAGCACGAGAACGTTTCCAAGAGGCTCTATGAGCTTACCCTCATCATGACGTACCCGTATCACAGTAGCTTCATACGTTCTATCAGGGGCTGAAAGACACCTATAGGGCAATGATTGACGCTGCGGCAGGAGGGTCCTTTATGAGGAAAAATTAGACAGATGCATGATCCATCTAAGAGGACAAGGCGACAAATAGTTACTAAAATGAATCAGAGAGGGTCGTGACATCTACTTCTAGGAGGGCGGTGCTAGTGGCTAGCGTAGAGCCTACTAAACCCTTAATTGATAACGAATCCCTTGTTGTTTTGACTACGTAGCTACAAACTCTAAATACCAAGTTATCATCTCTAGAAATAGCTGTAATCTCAACGGGACCTTGCCCGATCCATGGCGACAACAGCAACAATCAAGCTGAGCCCCACTTCGCCGAGCCCCAATATTTGAAGTATGCACCAAATGAGCCCACTGAAGAGCTCGTGAGTTATATAAGATAAAATGGGTAGCAGCAGCAGTACAACCCATGGAGAGGGAACCAACTTCTTTTATGGTGAGGCACAAACTATGAGAACGAACAATAACAGGCGCCGCCGCCACAGCAGCAGGCGCCATAGCCTCACCAGTATGCATAAGGATCCTAACCTCAGGGGCAAGTGAGACCCCAACAACCCTAATAAATTCAACAACCTCAATATTCACAACAACAAAGAGCGTACCAACTGCCACCACAACAGCAGCAGTACGCTCTGCCACAGCAGTACCAGCAGCGGCAGTATGCACAGCAAACGCCGCCACAACAGCAACAACAAGCACCACCGCCCCAGGCAAGACCATCAACCAAGGATATGCTAGTCCAATTCATAACGTCCTGTAATATAAGAATGCAAAATCAGAACGCAACCATCAAGAATCTGGAGACGTAGTTGGGCCAAATAACAGTATTATTGGGCAACCGTGCACCTGGCACATTGCCCAGCAATATTTAGAACAATCCAAGAGAGGATATGAAGGCCATAGAGTTGAGAAGCGCGACGGTTCTGCCAATAAATATGGGGCCACCACCTAAGAAGTCCGTGACGCCACCACCGGTGGCGTCACCAAGCCACATACATGATTCCTCCTCTGATGAGGAGGAGCGTTGCAATCCTCGCCACCCGAAGTGAAATGGGTGAGCAGGAGCAGCCTCTGCTAACTCCAAAGAGAACCTACGAAGTAGCCGTAACATAATTGCTAACAATTGAGACAAGTAGAGAGGTGGAATTCATAAACACGAGATTCCGCGGAACCAGCCGAAAAATTTATCAAAGAACGTTTCGACTTCCTATACCCCCCAACTTGCCTACCGGCACGTATGTTAAAAGCAAAGGTGGAGAGGGGCACTGAAATTTTCGGCAAACAACCAAATTTTCCAAGACAACTCAACAAAACTAAACTCTAAGAAAGAAAAAGTGCATATTTATAAAGAAAAATTAATCCTACGTCATCAAACTACTGCCCCTTGGGAGGTTGGGTAGGGCACCCGTCCTCCCTCCTATTCAGTGTGCTTAAAAGCTGACCGACTTGTGCCTCTAACTTGGCAATAGCCTGCGTGTTGACGCTCACTTGTTGTTGGGTCTCAGTCAAGATTGCCAGCATCTTTGGTTATTCAGACATGGATTTAATCATCGCCGCCTCAAATGGTGTGCACATTGGTTGCATCAACGGCGATGGCTTTTGAGGTAGTGTGACTGATTGTGGCTGCGGTGGTGGTAGTTGCCTCCAAGAAAGTGCAGGATATTGTGGGTAATACCCATAGGCAGCATTGACTTCTTGTGCGGGGGTCAGGTGGAAGTGGCTGGGTGAACGGACAGACCGTCCAGTGATGTGCCGTGCTACCACAGGTAACACAAGCTTCAGTACACGGTGAAAGTGGTGTGCTGTGCTACCACAGGTAACCACAACATTGAATTCTTGTGCGGGGGTGGTGACAGTGTCCTTTAAAAGCAACTCCACTTCGTCGGAGAGTGCTGCCACAGCGGATGTGATTATATCAGTGTCACTCAGCTCGTTCAGATCCTTCTTCTTTTCAGCGCGAGCAGCTACTGGTCTGTCTCTCCGATTGAAAGTGTATTAGAGTTGGGACGCATCACTCAAATTCTCAAATAACGCCCATACCTCATTCTCATCCTTCGTCATCACGGACCCTCCACATGATGCATCCATCTGAAGGAAAACCCCGACCGAACGGGGCTCCGCAGAAGCGTTCAGGATCGCGCCGATACGTAGGATAGACGACAAAAATTTTTCCATTCACATTCGCATACATAAAACAATATATCATATATATATACATTGAAACTGGATCGATAGCTCGCGGAGATCAACTCCAACAATCGAGTCCGGCGGTGCGCTATACACGCTATCGATGCTACTGAAGAAAAGAACGCGACTGCTCGCGTCCGTGCGCTGCTGCTGTTCGCCACATGCGCTGCCCTACGCGTTGTCGTTACCCTGTGCGTCTGCTACTGCTGTGAGGGTTACAACCCGCACGCTGCGCGCTCTGAATCTCGCAGCTGCCGCGCGGATGCGCGCTGTCGTGCGCCGTGGGTGCTGTACTCGCTGTGGGATGCCTGCGCCGCTGTCCGCTGCACACAACCGACGCCGCGTCCTGCTGCTGCTGAACGGAGGTCGCCATCGCGCGTGTCGCTGCCGCGCTACGCGCTATGCTGTGTGCGCGCTGTAGGAGCTGCAATCGCGCGGATGCGCGCTGCACTCGCGCTGAACGCGACTCGCCACCGCTCTAAAAAACGCGCTCCTCGCTGCAACGCACTAATGCTGCTGCAAATTCGCTGCTGTTCGCAGCGCCGCTTGGTCTGCCGCCATCGTGCGAGCGAAGCTGCCACTGCAGGAAGATGCTGTCCGCTACAGCCCACGCTTGCCGCTACGGCGCCATCGTCACGTGGTGTGACATGCGTGGTCGACCACAAAGGATATCCGTGATCTGGTTGGTCGAATGGACGACCAACCCGATGGATTTCCTTTCAATCAGCAACACCCGCACGTGGTCACGATCGGACACCGCCGCCGTTGCCTTCTTCTCCTTGGTGATAGGTGGCAGCCATGATGCAAGGGAGGATGAAGAATGCGGCTTCTCGTCATCTCCATGGTGGCGGCGGCAAGCGGAAGAGAGGAAGATGATGATGGCGGCTAGGGGAAGGAAGAGAGAAGAGAAAAAGTCGACGGCATGGGTTCTTCCACCTATTCGTCTTCTAAGGTTTTCCCTAGTCGAATAGGTTTAGCCACCATGCGGTAGAAAATAACTAAACCCCATCGCCTCTATATATAGAGGATTGACCATCGACAATACATGGGCAACCCTAGGGACCAATCAAGAAAAATAATACGAGACTTTCCCTCCGGTATATCTATACCATATTAAATTAAATTAAACCTTACGGTGATTTTACTC
>JAOWBR010186572.1:0-14102 GCA_028571145.1 Dionaea muscipula | reverse complement strand
AGGATATTGTTAGGAATTAGGGCAGTTGAGAACCTTAATGTTGAATTTGCAATCGCAATATATCTCCCAAGTATATAGTCGATCAATAATCAATCTGGGCAAATCACAAAGCAAAAGAATAAGAGAGGAGAAGAAAGCACTTGGCACACAATTTTTCTTGGAGAGGGAGAAAATCACGGGAGAAGGAGAGGAATTCACTATCAAATCAAAAGGTATACAACAGGGTATTAGAAACCCTAGATTGGAGTGTCTTTGGAGCTTTCTGAAAAAACCTCATTTGAAACCTAATTTCTGGATTAATAAAACAAGGTGTCAAACACCCTTTTTATAACATAACTCGCGCCCGTCGGGCTCTTGGTCCACTTCTGTCAGGCGCCTGGTCTAGCATGTCGGGTGCTTGACCAAAACAGAGTAATCTCACCGAGCGAGTTGGGTGCTTGATCTACTACGTCAGGCGCCTTCCTGTGGCACTGGTCCGTCGGGCGCCCCGAACTCGGTCAAATCGGGTTTGACCTCGTCCCATTCCGATCGGATTGTTCGAGTTCGGGTTTCATTGTCATTCCTAACTAGCCGTGTCGGGCGCCCGTTGTGAATGCTGAATTTGAGCCACCAACTCAATGGATATATTCTACCTATGTTTTCAATTCAGATGCAATCTGGTTAAGTAGGACTAAGCATATAGCATAAAATGATCCAAGTGTCTCCACCTTGGAGCTGTGATTAACTATGTATTTTCCCAGTAGGTATAGCAGTGGCAGAGCTGGAGTTTTCTCGACCAAACTATGTATCCAAGGCTGAGAAATCCTGGAAATTGATTGCAAGCTCACTTCAGTCTGTTCTCGGCTGCAATGTGGAGATTAGAATCAATCTATCGTCGAATTCTTCCTTGACCCGTCTTGCCAAAGTGAGACAACTATCTTTCAGATTATTCAGCTGTTCCTGTAGAATGCATCACAAGTCCAACTCCTTGATTGAAGATGGAACTAGTAAAGCTGTAACCGGGGATATGCGGCCTACTGACACCTATCCTTCAGAAGTGGTTAGCACTCTCAGAAATTGTGACGGGAATGTGCTGAGTACGGGAACGACCACGCCTCGAAGATCCTCTGGAGATTGTATTTTTAGTGATTCTGGTTTTGGATGTTATTCTTCTAGAGAAGAAGGAAGCATTGACAAATACAAGGTCTTGATGGTTCAAGAGCCGGAGACTCAGCGGCCTGACTGTAGCTGCTTCTGTAAGACCATTAGACTTCACAAGAAGTTGCTTACATTGAACTCGTCCAAGATGGTTCAGTTAAAGTTCCAAAAACAGGACCGGATCGCAGTACATGCTCCTCGAGAAGCATTTCTAGATCCATTCATCTGCTCTGATTATATTGATACCTCATGTGATGTCCCTACAGCCAACAATACCTTTACCAAGCATCGATATGGGTAAGCTTTCCACTTAATCTGTATTCAGATTGTGTATCTTTAGGTGATTAAGCATGTAAAGGATTCAAATAGAAATTTCTGTCTATAGCAGCTTATGCATCTTGTTGAGGAATCAACTCTATCAAAAGGTCAATCTTGTGATAGAATATTAATGAATTATATTTATCTTAACACGTCCCCTCACGCGAATGTCTCTTTTGGGCTTCAAGTGTGGACTGTGCACTGACTCATCTGATATCAAGTGCTAAACAAGTGGGGGATTTAAACTTGTGATCTTTGGTCACGTCTGCTCCGATACCATATTGAGGAACCAACATTACCAAAAGGTAAAGGCCCAAAGAATAACCTTTGGTGTGCGGCCTGCTCTTGATTTAGCATGATGGATAGTGGATTGTTTCCCTGGGATTGATTTGTCAACGAATCAACTCTATCTAAAGGTAAAGACCCAAAAACTTATTATATATTTTTTAACACGTCCCCTCTCGTGAAAGTTCATTGGGCTTGAAACGTGAACTGTACACAATTCCACACGAACAACAACAATGCCCACAATTGGGGGTAACATGATTTGATCTTATGGCCCTTGATCAAACTAGTTCTGATATCACGTCAAACAATCAACTCTTATGCTTGGTCGGGATTAGATAGTTGTACTTTCTGTTGTGATTAATTCTAAACCTAGTAAAAGTTGAAGCTTCTGCTTTAAAAATTTCTATGAGTTACATTACTTGGGATGGATTCTAAGGAGAATTTTTGCGCATATATGTTTCTGCAGATTGCCCCGGGATACAAAGACAAAGTTGTGTTGTTGGAAAACAAGGGGAAATTTCCTTTAAGAAGGTAATTGTTAAAGCTCTCTGTCTCATCCAAAAGTTACCAAAGAACTAGCAAGGAGTTCTCACTAGCAATTCCTTTCTCCTGATCATCATACATACAAGTCCTCTTCTTTTTCTGCTACACTGCAGTTTCCTAGTAGGGAAACTGCCTCTACAGTACTTTATGCTCGAGGGTCGAGATCACGTAAACTCTGTCACATCTAGGTGATCTGCTCGAGCCTCGGCCACCATACATGGTGATTCGTGACCCCAATGAACTACATGTATGCGGCTGAGAAGCTCGTGATTCGTGAATGAGGGGTACGAGAACCGAGTTCTTATTTGGAACCGAAACCGTACCGGGAAAGGAGTTGGATTTTTTTTACCTATGTCCATGTATGTGACTATGATCAGTGGGCAGTGTTTCTGTATTTATAAATTTCCGGCCGAGGCAGGGTGGACCATCAGCCTACTGTAGTTGAGTTTTTTATTCAAGAATTACGTTAAATGTTTTTTTTTCAATTGTTTTAAAAACATAGGTACTAAACGTAATATCATAAAATCCTAAATACAGTACCATTTAATAAAAAAAATAAAAAATTACAAAATATCGAAATAGCTCCTAGTGTCAAATAAGTAAAAAAAAAAAAAAAAGTTTATATTAACTTATTTCACTCTCATCTTATCTCCTTACAATATCATTCCTTTTGAACGAAAGTTAGACATCCTTCGAACGTGATGAACGATTTCGATTCAAATATGATTAGTAAAAATCTAAATCTTATATTAAATACCTTATTTTACATTTGGAATGAATTTTTTTATCAAAAAACAACATAAAAATTACGGGTTTGTATGTTTTTTGTTTTTAATTTTTAATTTTTAGTTTTTAGTAAAAATAAAAAATAAAAAGCGTCTTTTGTTTATAATTTATAATTTTTCGGGCCTTAAGTTTCTGTCGAAAATACAGAAAACAGTTTTTTATCGTTTTCTACATTTTAAAGATTTTAAATTAAAAACTGCTTTTTATTTTTTTAAAATAAAAAATAAAAAATTTAAATCAAATACATTTTTTATTTTTTATAAAATAAAAACCATCTGAAAAATAGGAAAACCCAGCACCAGCTGGCGGGTGGAGGTTTGCCAGGTGCAATGGAGGCCAGCAGCACAACGGTTAGGGTTTTATGCCGGAAGCTCTTACTCCCACGAGACGACGTCGTCGTCCTCCAATGGCTCATCGGCTCTCCGTTCTTCCCTCCGATCACCGTCGTCTCCACCGTCCGCTGCATCCACCACCAACCATCCGATCACCTCTCCCCGGACTACTCCAAAGAATCCGGCAAATCTTCTTTCTGATCTCTATCTCTCCGTCACTCTCTGATGAATGCTCCAGTTCTAGGGTTTTCTCACTTGATTTGCAAAATTGTTTCGTTTTGAGCAGATGATCTCAGGTCACTGATAATAAAGGGATTTCATGTGATCGGAGCACTGATCATCGAAAAAAATGGTGATCCGAAGCAAACTGCACGACAGGCGATCGACGCTGCTCGTAAGATCAGAAATTGCTTGAATTATGATGGTGGAAGTGTTGAGGACTCGGGGGATTTGGATTTGATTGGTGGAGTTGTTGATTCGGATGGAGGGAATGTGCGATTTTTCATGTCGAGTTTGGGGGATTTGAGTGATGTGGAAGCTGTTGAATCTGTTATGTATGAAGATGAGCCGGAGAAGTATCTTTGGGAGCATGGTTGTTTACTCCGGTGTGAGCTTCCAATCAAGTTGCCTGTTTATGTTCCGGTGAATAAGCAGGCTGGTAATGTTCATGATTATTGCAAACTTTTATTGTGAATGTTGTTCTTTTGTTATGTGAGTTTGGTCGGTCGTGTGATTGCCATCGTGGCTGGTATGCTGATGAGTGGTTCAGCTTGCATCTACTAGAATTTACTCAACTGTCTGATCTTAATTCTTTTTCAACAGAAAAAATAGTGCAGGGGCGGATTAATTCAGTCGATGGCTTGATTGTGCTTGCCGTTTCTAGTTGTTCCTGGTGTGTAGCATTGCCTTTTTCTTGACTTGGGTTTGGGATTTGATTGCTTAAGTGGTAATTCATAATTGGATTGATAACTGACTTGTATGGGATTAGAGATGACTTATGTGAACTTTTTTAATGTATAAAGAAGAGTCTTTCTTGTTGAATGTCCTAACCATTAGAATCCAACTAGAAGAACAGATTGTTCTCTTTGAAGCTACATTGCTGTTTTACACCTGGACTTGGATGTGATGAGTCATTCAAATGTCGACATTGATTGTGGGTTGCATGGCTCCTGATTCTTTTCTCTGGAATTTAACTTTTGATATCAAGAATCCTTTTAGAAATTTTCAGATGCTGAGCGGATGTATTTACAAGAAAATAATGCACTAGTGGCTGCGCTGAAAGATCCCCAGATGACATGCATTCTGGAGACAGTACAAAATTCTGCGGAGAAAGTACCCCGCACTGTTGCTATTCGTGTTGCAGAGCTAGACTTTGTGACAGATCTTGTTAATGTTAAGCTTTTGAATGGTGTTGGTCAGAAGGCAGATGTCAGATCCCTTTCTTTTTCATACTTCTTCCCAGATTGTAAATTTGGCCATACAGTTACTTCCGCCGAGGTATATTAACATTGTGCAACAATGGAGTTAACTACTCAGCTTGAATGTGAATGTTATTTCTTGATTTTGTTTCCTTTCTTTCACTGCTGTTCGTTGTTGGTTTTTGAATTTTGCTTATAGTTCGTTTGCTCAGAATGCAGATATAATCCAGATCAGTATCATGCTAAACAGTTCCACACGGTCTCCAAAATTTGCTGCCCCTGTGGCAGAGTACTATCCAGGTAGTGTCACTGGCTTTTCACTCCAGTTGATGACCTCTATTGATGACACTCTCAGCCATAAACTTTGATGAACATTTTCTTCCGTTGTCTTTGCTTGCAGCTTTGGATGAGGTTAGGGTTTTTGTTGTGGACTACAAGCTGGATGTTCTTTGCTATGCTGCAAGACAGCTTCCACTGACTTACGCGATTTCAAAGCTACTAATCCCTGCATTGATCAGCCAGTTAACTACAATGAAAAATGCTGTCTTCCCCTCCTTCTTGGCACAACATCCTCAGGCAAGATTACCTGCTTGTGTTATCTTACTGCGGTATCAATCTGTGGGAAGTTTTTTAATATTTGGAAAGTGATGTATTGCATAACATTGCCAATGTAATGAAGCATTTGCAAGTGTAGTAATATCACCACTCTTTTTTCTGAAGATATCATATAACCAATTGTGCATTCCATCATCTGTATGAAAGCAACTTTGATTTCATGTTTATAAATACCTAGTAGTGATTCTTTACGGTGATTCTGTTCAACTACAGTTACGAGCTTATCACTTCTGTCCTCCTGGTATTCTCCATCCAGTAACGGCTATTTATGAATTGAGTTATGGGGAGACAGAGACAAAACAAGGTTTGTGCACAAAGGATAAATATTTTTGTGGTTTCTTTTGCAATTTGTTTGGTTGATAGACTCCTACATATTGAATTTGATCAGCGAGTAACCTGATTCCTTCTGCAGTTGAAGTGAGGCTGTCACTCCATCAACGTTTAGGATTACCATGCGATCGCCCGCTGCTGCGAGTTGCATATGCTTTAAAACTTTCAAAGGTCGCTAACATTTTCAAGGGCTCTAAAAAGGGTAATTCCAACGATGGCTTATATCAGCATATGCTATTCCTTTTTGCTCTCACTAATCTCTTGTTACCTTCCCCAATGGTGATTTCAGGCTCTTATTTACTTAGGGATGTACATAGTGGAATTCCTAGCAGTGGTGGTGAGAGCATTAGCTTCATAATTTATCACTATTGCAAATTTACTCTCCATAATTAGAATTTTTTTGCAGTTTCTGGTGGTGTCATCTCTCTGGTTCAAGGCTCTTATGAGTACTATCACTACCTTCAAGAAGGTTTTGACGACTCGGTAGTAAAAGCTTTTCCTCTTTTATGTTTGTAGATGACATAGTAAATATGAATTTGGAACCATGTAATCTTGATAAATTCTTGCTGGTCAGAATCAGAAATATGGAAAACTATTGCTTGATACATCCGTGTGCAACATTTAAAGTTATCAAGAAAGTGGTCTAATTGTAAGCTTCAAAAATATCATCGGGATTCGGCCATTCGGGACTAGATCCTTTTCGCTTTTGAGTTTCCTTGGAGCTAGTTCAGCTTATTACAGACTTGAAATAGGATGGGATATCTTTTACCATGTGAACTCTATCCTTTGCAACACGTATGGCAGTAAGAATTCTGCATGCTGTTAGGTAGCTTGCTTGTTGGCTCCATATATTCTTGGATGGCATGAACAAATATCTTAACTATATGGACGATTTTCTGAGCCTTGGATATCAAAAAATAAAATAAAAATTGAGCATCGGGTGATCCCTATTCTATTATGTTTGCAATTAAGGATCTGACAGGATATCTGATAATATGTTCCAGGGCTGGGGTTGTGCTTATCGCTCTTTGCAGACTATTATCTCCTGGTTTAGACTTCAACACTACACTTCAGTTGATGTTCCCAGTCATAGGTAATAGAGAATGATGCACGAAATGCAAATTTGCTCCAAGGCTGGGTTTTTTTTTAAAAATTTTTATTTTCATACTTCTTAAGGTTGTAAAGGTGGTTGTATATTTTCTTCAGGGAGATACAGGAGGCACTTGTGGATATTGGTGATAAAGATCCTTCTTTTATTGGGTCACGTGAATGGATTGGTGCGATCGAGTTGAGCTATGTCTTAGACAAGCTTTTGGGGGTAAGCATGTTATTAGCTTCTCAAGTATCAAGCTGAATAGTCAGTCAGTCTTATGTGGTTCTACTGAGTAGGAAGTCATTAATCCCTTGGAATGAGTTGAATGACATCCTTCCCGTTTCTTCATTTCTTCGACTCTCAAAAAAGCAGCTCGTTTAAAATAAAATCGGGAATCTTTCTCGGTGTGATGATCAACCACCTAAGACTGAAACACCATCTCAATTCTCAGTACACTTCAAACAAAAGAAAAACTGAAAATGTATTACATTGATGTTTAAGTTTGAGATTTTCATGCTGTAAAGATTTTGCATGTTTTGATATTACAAACACTCTCTCTCTTAAACAGGTGACCTGCAAAGTATTAAACGTAAGATCTGGAGCTGAGCTTCCTGAAAAGTGTCGGGAGTTGGCGTTGCATTTCGAGAATCAAGGAACACCAATCATGATTGGTGAGTAGAATTCCTTCTGCGCTCGTCACACCGACTTCTTTTGATATGGGAAATAACTTCTCATTGAACGTGTCATGAGACAGCCAAAGAGGTAAATTGATTGCGAAAATGAGTGCAGGTGGCGGCGTCCTTGCATATACCCTTCTCGGAGTTGATTACAACGATGTTAGCGGGGATTGTGCGTTTCTCATTCTTGACCCTCATTACACAGGCAGCGACGATCGCAAGAAGATAGTAAACGGTGGTTGGTGTGGGTGGAAAAAGGCTATTGACAACAAGGGCAAGAGTTTCTTCTTACATGATAAGTTTTATAATCTACTCTTGCCCCAGAGACTGGACATGGTTTAACCATTATGAAATTAAGAGACCCTTTATACTTTATCCCTGAACAAAAATGGATGATAGGAAGCTACACTGACGAACCAACTTTAGATGCAGTATTTTCACAAATCGAGGTAACTTAAACTTACCATATTAGATTACCAAGCATATGCTAACATGGTTGATTGTGTTGAGACATTTTTGCACCGGTTTTACGAGTTCTCATACTACATCATGTAAAAATCTTCTAATGCGGGCGTCCATATTTGGAAATGTGGACGAAATGTGGACGTCAGCTAGCCGGTGATCAGTGACCGACTGGCTAGCCGGTGATGTAGAGGCAACATCAGCTCGTCGATGGTTTGGGGTGGCTAGCTGGTCAGCGAAAGTGCGGCCAGTGCGGCTGCCCGTATAGGAAGCTGATTGCCACATCATGTATCGCTCCACTTAATGTTGGTTTCTCAGGCCAAAGGATTCTGACAGCACCAAACTCACTGCATAGTAGATAACTGTGTCGATATTTATATATTTATCGTGGAAAATGATAGCGTAAGCTCATATCATAATCGTTGATTTTGTATGATGAGTTGTTATAGAATAGGAGTAGCCGAGTAGTTCATGTATTCGACACGATGAGCACTCCTAATTGATTTTATATGATGAATTGTTATAAACTAGAAGTAATTGGTGCATTCGGTATAATGAGTATTCAATTCTATTAAATCAGTTAAAAATAAATATATTAGTAATAATAACAGTTATAATAAATCTGAGACTGATTGTTAATGAATTAGCAATAACTCGTGTCTTCGACACGATATAAACACTTCACTCTTTTAAATTAAAAATCAACGAATAAATATACGCCAATAACTCTTTATAAAAACCAACGAAAAAATAAAAATAAAATAAAAAATTTAAAATTATTATATCAATATTAGTCTTATTTGAATCATCCCAACAAATTTAAAAAATTAGTTATAACATTATATAACTTTTATTAAATATATTATTAAAAGTTAATTTTTTTAAAAATATTAATATTATAAAAAAAAATATTCTCACTTTACCTCATCTTATAACTAACAAATTAATAAGGAATAACAATATGCATAATAAATATACAATTAAAAGATTTGTGCAATTAATGTAGTAGTAAATGCAGAAGTATAAAAAAAATAAATAATTAACTTCGATTCAATGACTATTATGTTCCCGCCAATTTTCACAATCCGACGGCTGCAAATATCTTGAGATATTTTTGAGGAAGAATTCAAACTTCGAGCTGTTTTGTATAATAGAAGATGCATGATATCATCCACTTTTTTGGAATTCCTCATTAATTCAAGACAAAACTGTGACACTAAAAAAAAAATTGTCACATAAATCTACAAGCTTTAGCAATCTCATGCCAGTTATTTCATCAAACAAACAGTACACGGCGAAGAACTTTGAAGCTACAAAATGGTTACCAGCAAAGGTTTGCAAATTTTCATGATTCCTCTTGATCCATTCGAATCACCAAGAAGAGGTCCTGGTAACTGGTCACAGGTCAGGCATCCCCTTGCCTGTTTTAGGATCGTAGGTCTTCTCCAACACAAGTTCCATGGGAGTATCCCATGGGCCAGCTGCATCACAAATTGATTACCAAGGTTTGATAAATTAAACAAGAGCAGGGGAAACAACACTAGTCTTATTACATATCTATCTATAATCTATATTATGAACTAGGAATGGCAATGGGACGGATTCGAAAAATACCCGAAAATACCCGGTTTTTTCTCCGTACCCAAACCTATCCCGTACTCGATCGGGTATTAAAATCCCCGTACCCGATCGGGTACAGGGCGGGTTTAGGGAACCCCGTTAGGGGCATGGGGGCTGGGGCGGGTTCAAGTTCGGGACGGATTCGGGGAATGGGGTGGGTTCGGGTACGGGACGGGTTCGGGACGGGTAGATATTATAAGTTATGAGACGGATTACGAGTTTGGGGCGAGTTCGGGGATGAATTCGGGGCGGGTTGGGACGGGTTCAGGTTTAGGTTTAGGGCGGGGGCAAGAAAATATCAAACCCGTCCCGAAACCCGGTCAAACTCTCTTTAACCCTGCCCCGTATTCGTACCCGCTCCGAACCCGATCAAACCGGATTTGACACCGCCCCATTTTGATCGGGTTCGGGTTTCATTGTTATTTCTAATATTATCATGGGTTGGTTTTCTTCCAAGCAAAATGGTAAGCATGAATAAGTTGACAACACACTAAACCTAGCTCTATATTTGGTTGGTTCAACAGGAACCTTTTTAGGTTGAAAAGCATTTTAACTTCAGGGATTGGACTCCATGATCCCCTTCCATGTAGTATACATCTTCTTCTATACAAGAACTTTGGGAAACATGAATGGAACTTACAGAACACTAACGTTGCGTTTGGTTACGGAAATAAAATATAGAGAAATAGAATTATAATTGCATGAGATTAAAATAGTGAGGTAATGGAACTGTTATGTCTCTAGGAATAGTTATGATCTTGTTTGGTTCAAATAAATATTTATTTCAAATTCTATTCTATTCTCATATTTGATACCAATAATACACTATAAAGAAATCCCAAAAAAAAAATAAGAATAGACCTATAATAAGTTGTAATATCTAACACATAATCCATAGCAAGCTCATAGAAAGGTAATAGTATTACTTTTGACATACATATTGTCTTCTTAAAAATGAAGCAAACAAGACAATATTTATTCCATTAGCAATAATGAGACAATGGAATAACTATTACACTCAACCAAACGCACTGTAAAGGCTAACAATTCTTCACACGAGGCATTGCAATACCCCAATCCCACATAAGTGGGAGGGAAGAAATTACGGTTGAATATAGCCAGGTCTAATGAGTTTCATTGTTGTCAAAACGCTTAATCTTTTCAGACAAGAAACGCTCAACCTTTTCGGATTGGAGATGATAAAAAGGTTCGTTACAGAGCAGACTAGGCGTGATGGGCTTCGTGCAATGGACGGACACAACACAACTACCACATGGATGGACAATCTCTGGCTAGTGGTTTATCAGATCTGATAATCCCACCGGGAGATCAAAAGACCGATGGTCAGTTATAGCTAACCGATGAGAAGAAGAGGGAAATAATGATACGATCTAAAAGCTAGATGGTTACCAATTTGCAACTTAGTAATCATGAAACTCAATCCCTGTTATGCTTTAACATCTAAAACTCAGTGCTACGAGTGTCCCCCGTGAAAACCAGCAATATGACATCCCAAAACAGCGCTCTAGAGACATACCAACGGAGGGCCTTGGTGTGGTCCTTATCTTTAAGATATCGGGTCGAGGAATTATGGACATTGATGCTCCTATGCCCCGTGATACTCTCACTTTTGTTCCGTCCTCGAGATATCTGATACCTGTTTTACATGGTTTCCTACAAGGTAAAACATCAAGAAATGTTATTAGAGGTGAGATTGAACAAAGAGGCACATGGGGGACAAGCGACGATTAAATTGAAACAGAAGATATAACTTTACCCAGTAACGGGATCAAGAACTTGCACGTTTGAAACATGAAGAGGGGCTTCAACTGAGAAAATCCCACCTTCATGACCCTGTCCTTGCTTGATATGCTTCTTCACCTGCAACCAACAGAAAGGAATAATTAATACAGAAGAAATGTATCAGCCTCGATTATCCTTAACCCAATGAAGAAAGAAATATATCCCCCACCAAATTTTTGCCCTCGACAATGACACGATTTTGAGATCTTATTACACGCTTGATGAAGCCGGTCTCACCTTTGTCCTTGCCCCTAATTATCATGACCTGGCTACAATTGAGACTCAAAAGAAACTAAAGAATAGTAATGCTGCAAAGGTCAAAGAGAGACAAATTACCTACTTTAACTAAACTTACATTATCTCCCCTCAAAATCTTCCAGTTCTGTATCAATCTCTGAGCTGCTTTCCATCCCATTCTATCAAACAGATTAATATAGGTTTCTCCAAGTAACTTTAATAGGTACCTGAAACCTCAAAAACAGAAATCATAAGCTAAAATCAAATAACCAAGGAAACGTATCAAAGCAACAAGCATGTGCTTTAACATAACAAGACCCAAAAATCACAAGTTTCTTGGCATCCATTAGCACAATAATCCAAATGATTCACACATAGAACTGTTTACTTCAATTGCCTACACTGCGAGTGCTACCCGAAAGAAGAACACCATAGGCAAGTGATATATAGTTGGTAACCCAGTTTCATAATGCGCCAAAACTGGCTCCCCAAAATTGAACATTTTGACATATTCCCAGTAATCGAACCGAAACCAACTTGTAGCAAAATATTGGCACAAACAGAGAGAAACATTGAAGACCCAGTTAAGATCATAAACCAATAGGGCGAGCTAGTTTCTTTTTCTCCCTTTCTTTAGCATTAAATCAAAGCAATTAGACCAAATACTCGCAACCCAGAACTTGCATTCTTCCAATAATAGTTATGTTGGGCTTAATTTGTAAGCTGCCCAAAAACGTGAAGTTCAAAAGCCCATTATGGTGGCCCAATCCATCTAGGGTTTTTGGGAATACACAATCGGCTGATGACTTTCATTTTTGGGCAATCTCAACCGTTCAATCTTGATGTTTCATCCTGGCCGTCCATGTGCCCTTTGCACTGCCCGATGCTCTGCTCAATTCTTGAGCCGTGTGCACACTCAGGTGCATTATTACTCTTTCCAGACTTTTCTTTTCTCCTTGGGTCACTCACTGTCTCCTCGGTTCTCTCTCTCTCTCGGGTTCTTTGGTGAGGCGATTCTATGGCGATTCTCCTCCTCCTTCCTGAGATTTCTGGAGCCGATTGGGCTCTGATTTGCTGACCAGTTTCTCTTGCTGGTGTTCTTCCATGGTGCTGTGGTGCTGATTCTTGGCTGCTGTTCGTGGCCTGTCAAGGCGTTGTCCTTGTTTGGCGAATCTGACCGAGTACCTTTGGGGTTGTTGAGAACCGAGAAGCTTGACCGAGAGGAAGAATGGTTCTGGATCCGATGACGGTGACCTAGTCCGTCTGCCTGAGCCCACGCGTTCGGTATAATCGTTCCACTCCCTTATTCTTTGTGATTTTTGTTTGATCCTTGAGTTTGGGTCTCTGAGTGGTGTTTACCATGTGTATCAGTGACTGATTCATTGTGTATATGATTTTTGGTTTGTATTTGGTTGATTCGGTTTTCTATTATAGCTACTGGATCTTGACTTATTACTGTACGAACTCTCAACAGTAATAGTTATTTCATGTGTCAGGCCCACTGGAAAGTGGAATGCTAAGTGCGACCTGCAAACAATGCAGAATAATTCGCGAAACCTTTAACCTAAAACCAAAATCCTCTCGTAGATGGGAAGCCCCCCGCCTCTAGTAGGTTCATGAAGGCGAATCCTGAAAGGGCCAACCCCAGCCATCGGTCGGCGCCGCCGGCGGACTGCTTTCCGGCCATGGGCTGCTTGTTCTTCAGTGATGCGAAATAGGGAAAGGGGACATATAAAAGGAAAGGAAAGAAGAGGACCGGCCAGTTACTGAGCGATGAGTGCCTCGACTGCTTTTTGCTTCTCCTTGCAGTCACTTTCAGCACACAAATCTGAATCTTCACCTTGCCGCCGGCATTCAAACCCTCATCAGCGAAGTCCGCATACCTCAGCCGACGGGAATTTTCTTCTTAGTGCTTACTGCTTCGTAATCCAAACCGTCGATTCGTTTCTTTGTTGTGTTTTTTCGTTCATTCAGTAAAATTTCCGCATTATATTTCTTAAAAGCAGATTATTTTCCACACATGACACAACCAATGCGGATTTTAATTTTTTTTATTTTTTCCATGGAAGCGATAGGCAACAGCCGTTTTTAATTTTAAAATACGGTAGATAAATATTGTTTAATTTCACAAAATAATAGATATTTAAGTGTTGTTTGGTTTGTCTGTTTTTAATTTTTTGTTTTCTGTTTTTAATTCAATTTTGAGTAAAAACAGAAAATAGAAAAGTTTTTGGTTTATAATTTATATTTTGTAATTTATAATTTATCACGGTTTGAACGTTTTTTCTTTTTTTGGGTATTTTGAGAATTTCTGTTGAAAATTCAGAAAATAACTTTTCTTTGTTTTCTGCATTTGAAAGATTTTGAAATGAAAACCGTTTTCTGTTTTGAGAAAAACAGAAAATTCAAACCAAACACATTTACTATTTTCTGCAAAACAGAA
>JAOWBR010186561.1:0-10371 GCA_028571145.1 Dionaea muscipula | reverse complement strand
TAGATATATTTTTAAAACAGATATGCTAATTGTCCCCCAACCCATTTTGACAAAATGTGATCGGTTAAATCTAAATTTTCGATCCAGGATTCAACATGATGTTTTGAAATTACCACTTTGTCTTTGGTCAGATAGAGCAGCTGAGCAAATTGTCAGAGAATCGAGCATATTTGACCACCGACGAACAGCCAATCAGAAGGAGGAAATAATTTTTTGAGGGATTACCGAAGAAATTATTTTATTGCTAATTATTTCCTCGGTAATCCCTCGAAAAATTATTTCCTCCTTTTGACTGGCTGTTCGTTGGCGGTTAAATATGCTCGATTGTCCGACAATTTGCTCAGCTGCTCTATCTGATCAAAGACAAAGTGGTAATTTCAGAACATCATGTTGAATCCTGGACCGAAAATTTTAGATTTAACCGATCACATTTTGACAAAATAGGTTGGGGGACAATTAGCATATCTGTTTTAAAAATATATCTATATTAGAATTGTTATTATCGTGATAAAAAATAAAAAAAAATTAATCAAATTTTTTTTTAAAAGATAACTTTTAGAAGTAAATAAAAACCTAAAATTAAAAAAAAAAAAGAAAAGAAAAGTTGAAAACCAAAGGAAACTCAAAAAAAAAAGCAAAAAAAAAAACTAAAAATCCTGCCCTGCCCCTATTTCATGTCCCATCAAAATGGGTTTTGGGTGCAAAAAGTAATTTACTATTTCATCACCCAGTTTCTTCTGGTTGAAGATATTTAGGTGGTCTATATTTTCCTCCTCTTTCACAGATGATGGTACATTTTAGAAATTTGTTACCTATTTTTTTGGCTGATTTGTCAATAACCAGGGAAAAACCATTTTTTCGTCCAACATTTCGGAAAGAGTCATCTATATTACGAGCAACCACCTGTACAAATAAAATTCTTGTCTCTACCTCTATACACTCATCGTATCCCAAACCAATATCAAAAATTCCCATCCCTGTATCTATCAACTACCCTTACCCAATAATACTCTAACAACAGGAGCAAACAAAAAAAATAACAACCTCATAAACCATTAACCAGCACCAGAAACAAGCCCAGTTTCATCTGGCATTCATCCCACACAGCATTCTGGCAGTCCCAGGGAGAAGACAAGTCAGTCATAACACAAGGCAAGCTCCTCAACTCTCAGAAGAATCATTCAAGCCCTCACAGAACCAGCCAGAATCACACAGGAGCAACTCCAGGCCACAGATGGCATGTGACTCCCAAAACACATGCCAATTTACGCAGTGCTCCTCAACTAGTGCTACTTACGCAGAATCAGCCAATTTACAGAACCACACGCCACAGATGGCAACCAGTTAAACACCATTCAAGATCATAGCCGCAAGCACACTTGGGGCGTTCTCTGTGTGTTGAAAAATCCTTCTGTTTCTCTCCATCCAGATACCATAAATCACACCTGCAAACAGTTGCTTTCTCATAATGGTGCATTGGGTAACCCCCCTCGTGACCTTTAAGATTCACCCCTGCAGATAAGACCAATCAAACTGCTTGGGACACAAGGAGACAGTCTGTAAGACAGCTTTGATCATTTCCATAGAGAACCTGCAGCTGCAAAAAAGATAAGCATGTGACTCCTTCTCCTGTTTACACAAAATGCGTTCATCCTCAACAACACATCCAAACTTCTTAAGTCGATCTTTGGTGCTCAGTTTCCTCTTGGATGCAAGCCACAATATGAAGCTTTGTCACGGCGGTATTGCAGAAAACCACACAAATCGCCACCAGGAATTAGAAGGCAAGGTTGGAGGTCGGAGACTTCTATACACCAATCTAGCAGTGAAATACTCACCACCCCTCCACTTAGCCGAGTCCCCTTTTTCTTCAACAAATTCAACAACAGCATCCCGGACCTGAAGAAGATTTTTTCATCCCCAAGATCCCTTGGTCCGAGCTACCTCCCAAATTGTCCTCCCTTTTAAATAGAATGCAGCAACCCAGCGGATCCATAGTCTATCTTCTTTCTTCTGGATGGCCCACAAAAGTTTGGCCAGAGAAGCTACATTCCACAGCCCCAAATCATAAAGCCCCAATCCACCACACTCTTTCGGGTTACAAACTTCCGACCAAGCCACCTTTGACTTCTTCCGATTCAACCCTACTCCACTCCACAGAAACGCCCTGCAAATTGCCTCTACCTCATGAAAGACACTCTTATGGATCAGCATGATTTGGGCCCAATATCCATGAAGTGAGAATAAAACACCTTTGATGAGCTGCAGTCGACCCGCAAAAGAGAGGAGTCTCGCACTCCAACTAGTAATCCTAGCTGTAATCTTCTCCACCAGCTCCCCAAAGGGTCTAACACTAACTCTTTTCCTCGTTAGTGGGACCCCCAAATACCTGAAGTGCCCTGCCCCCACTGCAAATCCCAGGATCTTCGCCAACTCATGTCTTCTCTCATCCGACACCCCCCCCAAAGTAAATTGAACTTTTTCACAATTAGCCACAAGTCCCGAAACCTTCCCAAAATAAATGAGCTGCTCGTTCATCAACTGTAAAGCCCCCTCTTGAGCATTGGCTAACAGCATCAAATCATCATCAAAGCATAAGCCTGTAATCCCAAGTTTCCGGCATCTAGGATGAAATTTAAAAAGTAACGCTCTGCTCATCTGTCATAATCTCCTCGAGAAATACTCCATCACCACAACAAAGAGATACGGGGAGAGAGGATCCCTTTGCCTCAACCCCCTCTTTCCCTGAATATACCCAAACAGCTCACCATTAGCAAAGAAAGAGAAAGAGACAGTAGAAATATAAGCCATAATCCATTCGATAAATCTCGGAGGGAATCCCAGCCCCTACAGCAGCTCCTCCACAAACTCCCACCTGATCGAATCATATGCCTTTCGGATGTCGATCTTTGCAATACATCTTGGAGTTATATTCTTCCGGTCATACCCCACCATAAGTTCCTGGCAGAGCAAAACATTATCCACAATGGAGCGACCTCGGATAAATGCACTCTGCATCTGATCAATAATAGAGGGCAGGACAGCTTGCATCCTTTTACACAACATCTTAGAAATAATTTTATACAAAGTAGAGCAACATGAAATAGGACGAAAGTCACTCACCGACTCAGGGTTTTCCTTCTTAGGAATAAGGAAAACCACAGTCGCATTAACTGCCTTGAGCATACGTCGACTCTGGAAAAAATCCAAGACTGCAGCACTGACATCCTCTCCCACTGTGCTCCACGCCGAAGTAAAAAACCTGGACGTGTAGCCATCTAATCCTGGTGTTTTCTCAACTTGAATTTCTTTCACAGCATCCCAGACATCTTGCACCTTAAACTCCATATCGAGCAGCAGTTGTTGCGCTGCTGTCAGCCTCTTCCCTTCGGCCAGACAAGTCTGGTCCATTGCCATGTGCTCATCAGCGATGGAACCAAACAACTTCTGATAGAAATCCAAGATCTGCTTCTGTATTCTTGCAGCATCAAAGATTCGGCCCCCCTGCTTAGTAACCAAACTTACAATTCTCTGCCTCCTCCTCTTAGCTTTAATCACACTATAGAAATAATCCATATTACGGTCACTAAATCTGATCCATTCATCCTTAGCCTTCTGGTGCAACATGCATTCTTCTGCATGAAGAAGACTCTGCAAGACCTTCACTTCATGATGCATCACCTTCCTTCTAGGTTCAGAAAAATCCTCCCGCAGTGCACTCTGGGCTTCCCAAACTCTACCCCTAGCCTCCTGAATTCTGTGTGGAAGATCAGAGAAACTACTAGAGTGAAGTTTCTTCGACGAAGCCTTTTCAAGCAATCCATCACCTGGTACATCCTATAACCCGAGACTTGAGAAATCCAAACCTCCCTCACCACCTCCCTCACTTTGTCTCAATTGTTTCCTACATAATCGTTTTATTTCTAATTTTTTTCTTCGAGTCATACATGTGAAATTCCTCTAATGCCTCATAAGACGTATTTGCTCGTTTAAGTCCGTTGCTTTTCTCCCTTTGAATTTGGACACAGGAACAAGAACTTATGGAAAATAGGCAAGATGGACGACTAACTAGTCGAAGCAAAAAGAAGTTGGTGGATCATGCATGCAAGGTTGTAACAAAAGCTTTTTTTAGCTAAACTCGGTTAAGGGTCCATAAAAATGAATCGTAAAAACGGAAAGTAGAATCGTAAGATTTTGCTACTACTTTAAGTAAAGTAAAATATTTTATATGAAGGGAGTTAGCCCATTTATCGGGCCAATTTGGCCATAGTAACATTTAGAGTCTTTCCTGATCCGATGATAAATAATATTAAAATAGGATTATTTTATAATGTTATCAATATGTTTACACCTAAAACTTCATAATAACACAATTATCACTAGAAGGATCCATAATATTTAAGGCTTCTCTAAAGAAAAAAATCCATAATATTTTTGCTATCATATATATGAGGAAAAATATATATATATAAAAATAAAAGTTATAAATTTTAGTTAAAATAGCATTTTGAAACAATCTATTGTAACAATATATATGAAAAAAGTTCTCTATAAAAGACTATGCTTTCTTGGAAAAAATCTTTCAATTTTCTAAGCAAACGATTCTATCTCACGATTGTACCGATTTTACCTACCGATTTTACGACTTTAATTACGATTTTACGCGATTCAACTCCGATTTTACCAAAAATGAGTTTTTACTCGATTCAACACGTTTTCCCCAGATAAAATCATAAAATTGTACGATTTTACGTGTTAGAATGCGATTTTGACAACAATGGGATCATGTGTCTCGAAAGTTGAACTATTTGTTGGTTCGACAACGCCCAGATGGTTGGTGTCTGAGAAACGGTTTCTATGCACAATCAACATGGCGAGATAATTGAGTGTGTTGAGTGGGACGGTTGAGGAGCAATCAGTGCATAATCAACATGTGAACATCAGAGTGGTTGGCACAATCTGATCATGGAGCAGTTAAGGAAACACGTCTAGAGCGGTTGCAAAACAGATTGAGGGATAGTATGAATAATTGTTGAGGTGGCTTGGGACAACAAATAATTTTACATGCACCAGATGTGAAATTATATCAACTTATTTAATAGGTTTTATAGTAAAATGTCATATGATATAATATCGGGGGAAATATCCCCTAGAGACACGTGACCAAAGGGTCCGAGATTGGACCACCCGGCCTGATCCGACTGAACCCGAGCCCTTGGTCAAATCATGGTCAAACCCGGTCAACCTCGGTCAACCCCGACCAAATGCAACCGAACCCATCTCGGAAGATTCCCCATCTCGCCATGAGCGTGTGGGCGCTGACCGTTCGTCAATTGGAGCTTTGGATTGCTCAAACGGACCTTCTGAAGCGACGTTGCAAAACCACTCGGCTTGCCTACCCGACTCGCTTACCCGGGTTGCTTGCTCGACTTGCCTGCCCATTTGGCTTACACGGGATGCTTGCCCGGCCTACCTGCCTGGCTGGCTTCCCCGGCCTGCTTGCCCGGCATGCCTGGCCGGCGTGCTTACCCGGTTTTCTCTCTCCGCCCATGCCTATAAAAAATCCTTCATCCCTTCATTTTCCAAGACTTCTTTTCCTCTCTTCCGCGCCCGACCATGCCTGCCCGGTAGTGCCTTCCCGGTCACCCTTGACTTGCCCGGCCACCTGTGCCTGCTCGGCCATCTGTGCCTGCCCGGTCTTTCTACCTGCCCGGCCACCTGTGCCTGCCCGACCACCTATGCCTGCCCGACCTTCTAGACTTGACCGGATTACCTGATCACTTACCCGACCACCCTGACCTGCCCGAGTCACCTGCCTGCCCGGCTCCCTGACTTGCTCAGACCACCTGACGTGCCTGGCCACCCTGACCTGCCCGGTCATCTGACCTGTCCGGTCACCCGCCTGCCCGGTACCCTGCCTGCCCGGCCAGAACCTGCCCGGGCCACCTGCCCGGTCGCTTGCCCGACCTCTTACCTGCCCGACCATCCTTGGCCGTTTCCCGATGCGGCCTCGCTCGGCCCATCTTCGCTCTGCTCGGGCGTGCCTCCCTCGGTCGAACGCCCACTCGGCGATTCTCACCCTCTTGTTCAACCCCGCTTAACTGTTCTCTCTCACTCTCTCTCATTCCTGCACTTCTCGGTTCTCCTCGAACGCAGGAGTTACCGGTCATTTTGGGCACTTGCTGACTTAAGCATCGAAGCGGTCTCCCCGGGGTCACACCTTGGGATACCCTCTGACCTGTTTGCTCATCCATCTCAGGTTCTCTCTTTCCTGGAGCGAATCGGAGTCACCTCTGGATCACCTTTCACTCCTCCCCCGAGCCAACCGGGTCCCCTCCGTCGGCCGGAGCCGCCTCACCCCGATCAGACCGGGGCTTCGATGATCGCCTCTGGAGGGTCCTAGGTGCTGACCGCCCTCGGAATTTTTCCAGGAGCATCATTTGGCGCCGTCTGTGAGATACGACCGAACAAGTCACGCCACGGTGATTTCTACCCGTTCTAGGACCAACCTTCATCGTTCTCGTGAGAACTCTCCCGCTCCCGTCGGTCACACTGATGACGTTGGAGATTCCTCTCGTCTACATGCCCAAACACAAAATGAACCACTCACTCGAGGAGAGTTCACACAGATAATGACCCAACAAATCTCTTGGCAGAGATTCAGAGGAGATTGCCTCTACAGGCACCTGAGCCTGCAGCTGTCGACAGGCAGACTCCTCTTATCCATCCAGATCCTCCTCCGACAAGGGTAGACAATAGAAGGTCCACTTGGATCGGATCTGCCCCGGAGCAGCACCACACCGACGACCGATGACCTGTCCATCTCCAGCACGGGCAGTCCTGCAAACATCCTCGTCACGGGGACTGGCAGCCCACTCCCGCAGCTGATGCGAGAGATGCGAGAGAGGCTCGGTCGTGCACCGCCACGGAACCCTTGGACCACCGGCAGACGGTGGTGACGAACCGATCCTGGTTGGGTCCATTTACCTAGGAAGTTCATGATGTGTTATTCCCAACGAGACTCAGGCTGCCGCATTTTGAGCAGTATGATGGTTCCACTGATCCAGAGAATCATGTGAGCAGCTTTGAGATCAAGATGCAGCTGTTCAACGTGGATGATGCCATCATGTTCCGTGCCTTCTCGGCCAGATTCAAAGGAGCTGCCCGCCAGTGGTACGCCTCCTTGGCGCTGAAATCGATCTCACAGTTCTCCCAGCTGAGGGAAGCCTTTGTGAGACACTTTGCCAGTTCTTGCACCCTCTCTCACGCCGCTTCCAGCTTGTTCAACATCAGACAGCAGCTCGATAAGCCCTTGAGAGATTTCATGGCTAGATTCAACAGGACGTACATCCAGATCCTAGGACTCAGCGGCGAGTTGGCGACGACCGCCATCCTGACGGGATTGCGCTCAGGAATCTTCCTCGACGACCTCACTCTCAGACAGCTACGTAGTTTCGGGGAACTGCTTCAGAGAGCTCGTAACTTCATGGCTCTGGAGGATCAGACCAGAGCCCAGATGACTTCTGACTTCATAGTCAGACACCGCCGAGAGTCCAGTAAGGACGACGGTGACAGCTCTCCCGAGAGACACCACCGTAGAAGCAGGAGATTTCGGTGAAATCATTCAAGGTCCCATAGGATTGATCATCCGTGGGAGGATCTCACTCCTCAGGCGCCATTTTCGGAGCAGATCTTCGTGAGTTAACCCACGAGCAGCGTCTCTGGGAGCAGCACTCTTCAGGATCCCGACAGAGCCACCGCAGAAAGAAATGGTGCATGCTTCAGAAAGAGTGCGGCCACAACTCAGAAGAATGCAGAGCCATTAGAATCCAACCAGACCAGCAGACCCGGACCGACAAAAGGCTGCTCTCACTGCTTCCACGGCACACAAAGGCGTCCGCCGCCTCCAAACCTTTATCACGTAGGACTCACTGACGAGGCCCTATTTTGTATTTTCTTTCTGTCTCTTTTTCTATTACTCGTATGTATTTGCTTACATTTCCAATAAAATTTGGGATTGAATTGAGCGTCGAAGGGGCCTACCAAGGTTAAAAACCTTGGGTTATACGTAGCACAGGTCCCAAAACGCACATGATCGCTCCATCCGCTCACTGCAGCGTTGATATCATGCATCCGACCCATGCCTCGGTCTGACTATCAAAGTTCACACTTTTGCAACATAGGGCTCTCGATGACATTCTCACACCCTCTCACTCTCTTTCTTTTATAAAAAAAGATGATAATTTAAGGAGCACAGCGGAATAAGAATTTTCCCTTACGGAGTAAAGCAAACCGGATCCACTCTTTGCCTATTGGCCCCAGGAGGGGGCTGATCCGTCCCGCAGTGAATATGAGTCGGTCTCCTCCGCATTTTTGTTTCAATGGTCTGGACGGGGTGGCCTAGAGCCCTCGGGCCAGGTACATCTCCGCCACTGAGTCGGGTCCGCTTTATAGGGAAAAATCATGCCTTCGCCCAGTCCTTCATTAGAAGATGACTCACTCACGCTCTTTTCTTATTTTCCTGCTTGATTCTTTTCTGGCTCCACTTGTCTGTTGTCAAGAGGCAGGACATGTTAGACCTCCCGTTGTGGCAACGGTCGGGTGGCACACGTCCGGTTTTAGCGATTTGTATCCTGTTGAAGGGAGATCCCCTCCAGGAATCACTCGTGGTTTGGGGGCGCCCTCCACGGAGGAGTTTCAAAGTGTACCGGACTTACTCCGAGGAGTTTTGGAGGATTAGAGGATCACAACTGGCCACCGAGCCTCCTATGGTTGCGTCAAGAGAACCTATCGCAACTACGATCCAGAGTTCCTTCGCACCGGCTGCGTTAAGGGAACCTATCGCAACTGTGATCCAGAGTTTCCTTCGCACCACCAAGTCAACTATGCCCAAGGTTTACGTCCGTTCTTGGCTACTCTCGCACCAATCATCGACAACCGGAACCACTCCCCCACAGTCGACGGTTGTTATCCCACCATGAAAGGTGAAAGGATTTATCCACTTCCATGGTGAAAGCTGGAAAACACCTGCTAGCTGTGACTCTTCTGCAACTACTCAGCCATCATCACCGCTGATTATCAAAGTCGGGACGATACCCGTCGACTGTTCAGTCGTTATTATTCTCTGGCTTGTCAATGTCTGCATTCGGCCAATCGGCCCTTATATATATATATATACTTTTGATTCACTAGTCAGTTAGGCTTGACCATTTGGTCGCCTATAAGAAAAGTCGGGACCATTCCTGCCGGCTATTCGGCCATTCACCGCTTCTAACTCGTTGGTCATCAAAATTGATTTCTCCTCCATCTTCGACCTCTTAGTCGTCATCTTCGGTCTCTCAGCCATTTCTACGACCATTCGACCGCAACTATATCTTTGGCTTCTCAATCGCGGCCTCTGGGTTCATAAGACGGACAAATCATCATTGGCATAATCCGCCCTTATCAGTTTTCGGTTTAATAATTGCCAAGCCCATCCTTATTATATATTTTAGAATCTTCGATTCGACACCAAATAATCGATATTCATGTGAAAGTTGGAAATTCCGCCCACTGGTCATTTGACCGATTACTTATCTCTGGCCGCTCAGCTTCTAGCATAAACTCATCGGCCACGATCTGCTCTCAGTCATCAATTATGAAGACCGACCGTTCGGTCGCTGCTATTATGATTTACAGGAATGTTATGACATCTGAACATCGATCCCTTGACCGCTGTCATGTACACCTACTTATTATTAACGGCTCACCAATCACTTCCTGCCCGTCGGTTATGAGACTCGACCGTCCGGTCATGGGTTACCTATATTTTTAGGCTGTTATACCGCCTAACAATCATTGTTGCGTGTTTTGATTTAAGGATCGTCATCTTCGGCTCCTCAGCCGTTCTCATCAGCTTCTCAGCCGTCATATCCGGCTCCTTAGCCGTTATCTCCGGCTCCTTAGCCGTCATCTTCGGCTCCTTAGTCGTCAAATCCGGCTCCTTAGCCATCATCTCCGACTCATCAGCAGACGCTTCGGGCTTCTCGAAGCCAAGTGCTCTCGGCTCTTCAGCCGATGTCGTAAGTGCCGGCTTTCACCAATGTTGGTCCCTAGAGGGGCTCGAGAAGTTCAGAGGGGGGGGGGTGAATGAACTTCTCAGTTTTTCAAAACTCTTTTAAAATATCTAGAGTTGTGCAGCGGATTATTTGTATAGCCCCTTTTTAAAAAGGTTGTTTTCAAATATATTTATCTGGTTAGTGTGATGTGTGAGAGCATGCAATAATGAAGCAGTAAAAGAATGAACAACACAACACTTATAGAGGTTCACGGTGGTGTAAACCGTTACGTCCTCTCTTCTCCCTGTGGTATGGGAGGAATTTTACTATTGTT
>JAOWBR010186539.1:0-10372 GCA_028571145.1 Dionaea muscipula | reverse complement strand
CGGTCTGTTTTAGCCCGGTTCATGGTCCAATCTGCAAAATCATCAAATAAACACGAAAACCCGTAAAGCAGATACTGTACAATATAATTAAAATACATATTAACTCCATGTGCTTGGGACCTCGATATAATTCTTTTGGCATAAGTTAGGAACGTAATGAGCGCATATTTATGCACTCATCAGATACCACTTGGAGTATTTTGTAAACTTCTCGAACTTCTTCATGAGCAGTAACATCTACTCATGAAGGTCTTCCTTCTTTTCTTCAGCTTTATATGAATCTTGAGGTGCCACGAGGGTTGGGACAGACTGAGTGTTGACCTTTCATGCTTCTGGTTGGTCAACTCAAACTCATAAACTTTTAAGTCAGAGAATAACTTGAAAGTTGATGTTGTAGCCAGGTCCTTAGATTCTCTCATGACCGTGACCTTCATGGCCCACTCTGAGGGTAGTGCACGTAAAATCTTCATGCATGTCTCCTTTTGAGAGTAGGTCTTCCTAAGCATGGTCAGCTCATCAATGATTGTTGTGAACCTACTATCCATTTGGTCCACAGTTTCTCCTTGCTTCATTTTAAAGTTTTCAGACTTTTGTATTGCTATAGTAAGTTTGTTTTCTTTAATGTCCTCGATTCCTTCACAGACAAGGATGAACTTGTCCCAAATCTCCTTGGCAGTCGTGCATGTCTTGATATTAATAAACATGTTGTTGTCCAAATTCTTTAAAATGATGTCATTGGCCACGTTGTCTAAATTATGCCTCTTTTTGTCGTCACTTGTTCACTCAGATCTGGGCTTGGGCACGTGAGGGATTGCAGCACTTGTGGTAGCATCAGTGTTAACTTTTATTATTTTGAGAGGTCTATCCTCAATGACTTCTATCATGTCCTCGTGCATTACAGCTAGATGTGCTTTCATACGCATTTTCCACTCATCAAACTTGTCCATTGAGAATATGGGGATACGCGAGATGAAGTTTTTTGAGTCCATGCTGTCGTGTGATTGAAAGGAAACTTTAAATACACTTGAAAACAAACTTGAAAGATGCAATAAAAACTTGGGATCACTCCTAGCACAGAGACACTGCTCTGATGCCACTTGTTGGTCCCGAAATAAAAGGCTTGACAAGTTCAGGGGGGGGTGAATAAACTTTTTTTGTTTTTCAATATCTTTTTAAATCCTTTTAAAAGAGTATGCAGTGGAAATTTATTTATATAGCCCTTTTTAGTTACTTTAAAATCTGTTTTTACTTGTTTCGATTTATGATGTTGTGTGTGTGGTGTGAAGCTAAAAATTTAAATGACACGCATAATTATAGAGGTTCACGGTGGTGTAATCCGCTAATCCTCTCTTCTGTTTGTGATGTAAGAGTGATCCACTATTCTTTTGACACCAATTCAATAGTGTAACAGTGTTTATCAACACTGTCTATCAACACCCTTGCAGCTCTTCTAAGTGATCTTTTGCTGTTATCACACACATAGTTCCTTCACAACGTGGTGTTGCTTCAACTATCTTCAGTCCTTCACACCCTTGACTGCGTCAGCTGCTTCGATCCCTCACAACCTTGTTGCTTCACCGATTCTGCAGCTCCTTCACACCAAGTTGTTTCACTGAACTTCAGTCCTTCGTGGCTTGACCACTTCACTGATTTCGGTCCTAGACAACCTCAAGTACTTCACCGATCCAACAAGAGTAACAGTTCTTGTTTTTGAAAGATGAATCACGTAGTGGTGATTCTTGAGCTTCACTAGATGTAGCTTGAAAGCTCGAGGGTTAAGCTCGATTTCTCAGAGATTGAGATCTGGATGATTTCTTATATTCTCAAGATTCAGTCTGTGCTCGCGTGTATTCTCCAATATCTCCTCTGAGAATATATATCCTCTCCCTTGAAAAAATTCCCATTGGATAGGGTCTTGATTTGAATCTTCAAACTTTTCTTCAAATCCCGTGGAAAGTGGATCTGTGTTTATTTCATTCTTTTTTCGTGCTTGCTTTTTCCAAAAGCACCTTTTATGAACTAGGTTTCCAGAACCTAACATTCCCTTTGTCAAAAAGCAACTAAGATTTTATCTTCACGTATCACGTGAACCCTTGACCTCTTTTTACTTATAGCTATTGCAGCTTTTTCGTCCTTCTTCTACATGGGATCTTTGTCTTCAACTAGCTGTGTCTAACGTTCTTCAAAATCATTTGAATTAAATTTAAACTCCAGTAGAATTAAATTCGAATCAACTTGACTGGTTAACTCAGTTGACTATCATCTTGCTCTTGATCACGTCTTGTCTTGAACCTCAACTAATCCTGGAACCTGACTGAATCCTTATCCTAGACTAGATGTTCATCCTCGACTGATTCTTCATCCTCAACTGAATGAAATCCTCAACTGAGTCTTCATCCTCGACTGAACGAAATCTTCGACTGAGTCTTCATCCTTGACTGGATCTGAAACTTGACTGATTCTGAATCCTCGACGGATCTTGATCCTCGACTGATCTTGCAACTCAACTGATTCTGAATCCTTGACTGAGTCTAAAACTCGACTAATTCTGAATCCTCGACTGATCTTGAAACTCGATTGATTTTGAATCCTTAAATAAGCCTGAAACTCGACTGATTCTGAATCCTTGACTGAACTTGAAACTCAACTGATTCTGAATCCTCGACTGAGTCTGAAACTCGAATAATTCTGAATCCTCGATTGAGTCTGAAACTCGACTAATTCTGAATCCTTGACTAAATCTGAAACTCGACTGATTCTTAATCCTCGACTGAATCTATTCTTAGGCTGAATCCTACTTCTACTTGTCATTCATTTATATCTAACTAAACATTTAAATTTATCAAACATGCATGCATCATCAAAACTCCTAACAATCAAATACTAACAAATTCCCCCTTTTTGATGATGTCAAAGCTAATATAAATGAATGAGCAGGAAAATCTAAATCAAATATACATAACTTAAGAATATTTAAGTCAGTTCAAAATGTAAGCATCAGTTTGTAAAAACACAGAAACACCTGAAATGAAAGCTTAAATGAACAGTGAAGTACTTTACCATCTCCAATGTGGTTGTTGCCGATGTTGCTTCGCAAGAAGAGGTCTGTAATTCACATCTGGGAAGATGTCATAGTGAATGACTTTCCATAATGCCTTGGAGAAAATATTTGCCAATTGTTTTTCAGTTGAGATGTACTCAACTTTGATGCTTCCTTTCTCCACATGATCTCTAATGAAATGATGTCTAACATCAATGTGCTTTGTTTTTTAGTGCAACACAGGATTTTGGTTAACGGCAATTGCACTTGTGTTGTCACAAAGTATGGGAATCTCCTTTTCTTCAATCTTATAATCCATTAACTGATGCTTTATCCAAAGCAATTGTGCACAACAAATTCCAGCAGCAACATACTCAGTTTCTGCAATAGATGTTGCTATGGATATTTGCTTCTTGTTGAACCATGAAACTAGTCTATTTCCCATGAACTGACAAGTACCTTGTTAGTATCCAAGAGAACACCAAGAGGGATGGTGAATTGATGTTTATAAAAATCATGGCAGATTAAAGCAATGTCGTTGTGTTTGAGAGGAGGAGTTGACTCCTCTGTAGTTGCGGATTAAAATTCAATGCAATCAATTGTTTCAACAATCAACCAATTCAAGTAAGAGTCGTTTGGAAAAAGAATTTTCCCATTGATATGAACAGGAATCAATTTCAACGCAGTGATAGCAATGACTCTCTATCACCCAAACTACATGTAGGAAATGACCCTCCTATACTCTTCTTAACAAAGGCAATGACTCTCTTTTGTCAAGGCTTGGTGTAGGCAATGAATCTCCTACACCCAAACTCGATGAAGGCAAAACTCTCCTTTACCCAACCTAAGATGGCAAAACTCTCCACCCAGGCTAACTCGAATTCCTCACTCAAGGAATCCCAAAAACAGTTAGAAAAGCAAGTAAGTGAACGTCTCTCTAGACTAGATGAGACGCAGAAAGTGCGCTCAACGTATTCTTATTTTATGCTAAAATGTATACGCTAAGGGCTTAAGCACAAGAGATTAATGTATATTTCATTTAAATTGTGCGATGTTGCGTTACACGTTTTTTGAGTTATTTCTGTGCATTTTACAGGTTGGATGCGATCCAAGACTTAAATAGACCGAATTAAGACGTTATTTGTGCTGCCATACGAAACCGACAAGTCATGAACGTGTCCGGAAGACACAACGTGCGGCTCAGCCCAAAGATAAGCTTGTCACGACCGTGACAGGTGTGTCACGACCGTGACGGGCCTCTGTACGCAGTCCATTAATTTGCAGCTTCTGCAGATCGCGATGCCCTCTTCCACTCTTCGACCTAGGCGGCTGCAACATCATATCAAGTCGTCCAGGAGGCAATTCCACTTGGGGAGCACGAGCAGAGACGGCAACGATCATCCTCACACATCCGACGGGTCAAATATACCGACGGAACGCGCGGAAGCAAGATCCAATCCATCATTAATTGGTACCTATGGTTGATTTCTTGTTGAATCTTTATTCTGTTTGTTAGAACCGTAACATCGATGATTGGATGCGATGATTGTATAGTCGTAGGGTTGCGATTTGGTGTAAATCTTTGAACCTGCACAGATTATTCTCGTTGTTTAATTTATGTCAGATTGTTTTCATTGTTGGATTCGCTTATGCCGCTCGTGACAAACGGCTAGGTTAGCATTGGATTTATTTTTACCGTCTAGTCGAATTAATCAGACTAACAATGGTCGCACTCTAGTAATAAACTAAAAGTAATTGGGAGCTGTTTGAGCGTTTGACATTTAAAACCCGTGCGCGATCGGATTCCGATTTGCACAGTGCCCTGGAGATATCGTGCTAGTCACGCCCATGACTAGCAGGTCAGGCCCGTGACCATCTTACCTGGACACGACCGTGACTAGTACGTCACGGTCGTGACAAGCATACCCTGTACGCTGCTAGCTTGCCTTTGCTTGGTCGAGTCGTCGCCTCGTGCAACGACATTTATCTTTAATTTAATGCACTTAATTTATAATTATAGACCAATCGAATCCCTCATATTCGATATATCCTACTAAGAATAGAGATTAACTCAACTAGAAGATTTTTAACTGTCTCGTGGATCGACCTCGACTCACCGCTAGATTCCTAGTTGGTAAGCCATGAAATTATAAATATTAAATATAGCACACCCGACAACGCGTGCTATCATTTTGGGGCCTTTTCCGAGGACGGTAGCTATACTTTTAGGTTGAATTTAATTTTTGTTTCTAGCTGTATTTTTTTTTTAGTCTTTTTTTTTGTTTTTAATTCTACTTTATTTTATTGTTGTTTCCTGCATCTGTTTAGTGCTGTTGTTTTTACTCCTGCTTTTCTTGTTAATTTTGGACCTTGCATGCTAGGGCATAGATCCTTAGGGCCTAAAATTGTTAGACTTAGTCCAAACTTAAAAAAGAGGCGCAGGATTAAAAATCAACACCCACAAACTAACACGATGGAAGACCCACCACAAAACGTGAACAATCTTAATAATGGAGTAGTCGGGTGTCAGAATGCACTTAACGGAAATAATGCTGGGAATGGGGATAATAATGGGGTAGCTCAACCATTGCATGCACACTTTATTCCGAACGTATACGACACACCGTCGTGCATAGTTTTACAGGCAATAAATGCTGCCCACTATGAGATTAAGTCGGGCACCATTCAGTCAATTCCAACTTTTAATGGCTTATCTCAAGAGGACCCATACAGCCACCTCTCTGAGTTTCTATCAATCAGCTCGACCCTTCGAATTGACAACTTTCCGGTTGATGCGATGAAGCTCATCTTATTTCCATTCTCGTTAAGAGGCCAGGCAAAACACTGGTTGAGCACTCTGCCGCCTCGTACAATTAGGACGTGGGAGGAGATGAGCGCGGCTTTCCTTAAGAAATATTTTTCGGTAGGAAAGACGCTGCAATATCGACGTGAGATCACCACCTTCCAGCAGCACGACACTCAGCACCTATATGAGGCTTGGGAGAGATTTGCTGATCTGCTGCGTAAATGTCCGCACCACGACATTCCTAGGTGGCAGCTTGTTCAAAGTTTTTATTTTGGCCTCTTACATAGTCAACGTCAGATGATGGACGCCTCCAATGGAGGGTCCGTGGTGACAAAAGACGTGAATACAGTATGGGCCTTTTTTGAAAATTTGAGTGACACGTCTCAACTCTAATCCACATTTGAGCAGAGAGACAAGCCTGTTGTTGCACGTAGTTCAAGTCAAAAGGGTATGAACGAGCTTAGTGCCACTGAAACCCTCACATCCACTATTGCAGCCCTCTCCGAAAAGTTTGATTTTCTCCTCAAGAAAGATGCGGCCACCACCCCACCCCTCCCTGCACAAATCAAACCCTGTGTTACCTGCGGTAGCACAACACATCACTAGACGGTATATCCATCCACCCGGCCTATGTCTGACCCCACGCAACAATAAGTCAATGCTGCTTATGGGTATTACCCGCAGCATCCTGCACTTTCATGGCGGCAACCACCTCCTCCGCCGCAACTTGCCACGGTCCCTCAAACGTCGCAATCGTCACTGATGCAACCAACACCCATACCATTTGAGGCGGCGATGATTAAATCAATGGTTGAATAAACAAATATGCTAGCAAGCTTGACTGAGACCCAACAGCAAGTGGGTGTCAACACTCAGGCTATTGCCAAGCTGGAGATGCGGGTTGGTCAGCTTTTTAGCACATTAAGCAGGAGGGCGGACGGGCGACCTGCCCAACCTCCCAAGTGGCAGTAATTTGCTGAGCAGAATGACCTTTCTTTGTAAATATAAACTTTCTTTTTGTAGAGTTTAAGTTGTTTAGTCATCTTGGAGATTTCATTTCTTTGTCCGAAATTTTTGTTGTTCCTTCCTTACTTTGGTTTTAACAAAGTTGTCGGTAGGCAAGTTGGGGGGCTTGGGAAGCCGGACGTTCCTTGCTAAATCTTCTCAGCTACTTCTGCCGAGTTTCGGGTGTCCAAACTGCACCTCTCGGCTTGAATTATCTACCAGCAACGTTGTTACTGCTACTTCAAAGGTTCTCTTTGGAGTAGTAGAGGCCGCTCCTACCGACCCATTGCACATCGGGTTGTAGGGACAACAACGTTGGAGAGTCACAGGAGGACTTGGTAGATGACTGATTTTCGAAAGACATTTCCTTTCCATTTATGTTATTTTCATTTTTTTCTGTTTCTGCTGTTGTTTGTGTTTTCTTTGCAAGTGAGCTTGCACGGATGGCAAACCCTACGCAGCTTCTAGGTGACTTGTTTCCACTCTCTCAAGGGACTTTTCGAGAATTAGTTGGGGGGAGTGGACTGCGCTTAATTTTTTCGCCTCTGTTTTCGCCTCTGTTTTTAATTTTTAGCATGCACTTTAATGCACTTATCTTGTTGTTTTCTAGT
This sequence comes from Dionaea muscipula, assembly GCA_028571145.1. Classification (NCBI taxonomy): domain Eukaryota; kingdom Viridiplantae; phylum Streptophyta; class Magnoliopsida; order Caryophyllales; family Droseraceae; genus Dionaea; species Dionaea muscipula. The sequence goes on along the minus strand of JAOWBR010186539.1, from coordinate 2,910 downwards.
TAGTTAGCATGATTGCTGAATTTCCTCTATTGTATGGACTTTTCTTGCACTAGTACGGTTCCCATGTCATGCATTCTCTAGGAACTTGGTTGACATAGGCTAGTTTTAGGCTTGAACATCTATGGCAAATTTTTGTGCACTTAGCCAAGTTTGTGGTAAGAAGATGATGTGGCATGCATAGCTAGGAATTTTAGTAAGCACAAGTCTCCTTGTCTATGAGTGAGAGAGTTGAGAGCCACATAAATTAGAATACTATAGTTGTTTTTATTGCGTTAGTGAATTGAATTTTGAAATTTTAGGGACTTGGTTTGTATGAGTTTGGAATGTTGCTTAAGAAATGACGATTACCAATATTCTTTGATTTAATTTGAGCTTTCGGAGTAATTTTTATTCGTTCCAGTTGCATCATTGTTAAGACTTACATATTATTTATATTTCTCCTCCATCATATCCTCTTTTATGCCTCAGAGTTTTTTCTACAGTTTTTTGCTCTGTGTATTTTGGGTCTGTTTTGTTGGTATGTTGAAAAAATAAATGGAAGGGGTGATGAAAAAATAAGAAGTAATGAATAAAAAAGAAAGAAAAAGAAAAAAAATCAAAGAAGGAAAGGGAAGCGGAGGGAAAGAAAAGAAAAAAGATCATCAAGTTCGGAAAAAAAAAGATGAAATATGAATGATGAAAAATTTTGATGAAAAATATTGGCATGAAGGAAAAAAAAAGCAAGTAGAAAATGAGAAAGAATGAGTAGGAAAAGGAGAACTGTTTTTGCCTTTTTAGCTGCATAGAAAATGTTTGTTTGATCAGTTTTCGTTATCCCTATAGTTATTTGGGGTTCCCTCTTCTACCGTTTACCTTTCCCCGATCTTAATCTTTTTCCTAAATTATTGCCTACTTTCCTTAAAATTTATAATTCTGATCTTAAGCGGGTTTAAGTGGTAAGATTGGCTGTAGTCCCTAGAATTGAATTCTATCACTAACTCAATATTTACTGGTCTATAGTTTAGGACAACTTTTATTTTCTACGAGCGCTCTGCTTTGACTAGCTCCATGAGTGACTACCTGCATTTATTTATACACATATCTGTGAGTTGTGGAGCTAGATCTTGTGCTGAATATATTCCCTATTTATGCATGTCTGGTCTTGAGGTAAGATGGTACAACTTGGATGCACACACACACGCTCTGGTTATTCTTGTCTGGCTAGTTGATGTTAGTTATTTCCTGTTTGAGAATTATGACAGGGTAAACTTGGAATGTGTAGGGGTAGTTTCACAGCTTAGTTGTTCATTCTGTTCATGTTAGCTTGCTAAGGGAGTAGCAAGGATTAAGTTGGGGGCGGGGGGTGTTAAGACACAGAAGGTGCGCTCAACGCATTCTTATTTTATGCTAAAATGTATACGCTAAGGGCTTAAGCACATGAGCTTAATGTATATTTCATTTAAATTATGCGATGCTGCGTTATGCGTTTTCTGTGTTATTTCTGTGTATTTTACAGGTTGGACGTAAGCCGAGACTTAAATGGACCGAATTGGGACGTTATTTGTGCTGCCATACGGAACCGATAAGTCATGGATGCGTTCGGAAGACACAACGCGGGGCCCAGCCCAAAGATAAGCTTGTCACGACCATGACAGGTGTGTCACGACCGTGACGAGCCTCTGTACGCAGTCTATTAATTTGCAGCTTCTGCAGATCGCGATGCCCTCTTCCACTCTTCGACCTAGGCAGCTGCATCATCATATCAAGTCGTCTAGGAGGCAATTCCACTTGGGGAGCACGAGCAGAGATGGCAACGATCATCCTCACACATCCGACGGGTCGAATATACTGGCGGAACGCGCGGAAGCAAGATCCAATCCATCTTTAGTTGGTACCTTTGGTTGATTCTTGTCGAATCTTTATTCTTTTTGTTAGAACTGTAACATCGATGATTGGATGCGATGATTGTGTAGTCGTAGGGTTGCCATTTTATGTAAACCTTTGAACCTGCACGGATTATTCTTGTTGTTTAATTTGTGTCAGATTGTTTTCATTGTTGGATTCGCTTGTGTTGCACGTGACAAACGGCAAGGTTAGTGTTGGATTTATTTTTAGCGTCTAGTCGAATCAATCGGACTAACAATGGTCGCACTCTATTATTAAACTGCATGTAATTGGGAACTGACAGAGCGTTAGACCTTTAAAACCCGTGCGCGATCGGATTTAGCTTTACGCAGTGCCATGGAGAAATCGTGCTAGTCACGCCCATGACTAGCAGGTCACGCCCGTGACTAGCAGGTCACGCCCGTGACTAGCAGGTCACGCCCGTGACTAGCAGGTCACGCCTGTGACCTTATTACCTGCACACGACCGCGACTACTACATCACGGCCATGACAAGCATACCTTGTATGCTGCCTGTCACACCCCGACCCGGCTGGGGTCCGGTTCGTGACCTCAGATGGACTAGGTTTGCTCATCCGCTCAATCTATTAAACCTAAACTGAACCATCATCTAACAAGGCAAACCTCAAACCAAGTCGAAATATGTCTAACGCCCAAAATCAATAGAAATTTCAGCAGAGTCTCCCCATAAAATGGACATATCCCAAAATAAGTACAATACCTGCAGTATTGAAACATATCAAAAATACTAATACAATCCACCATCTCGATCTCGTCAAGGAATTGACCGAAATGAATCGCAATGCAGCAAGTGTACTTCTCTCGTTGGTAGTAATAAAAAGATCGAACCCAAGGGAATTATCCGTAATGTTGGTTTTATCAATTCCGTGACTTAATTCAGTGAAGTTAACGATTTAAAGAAGGTTGTGCGTAAATGTAAAAGCTGGAAAAGTAAATGACAGTAATGAAGTGCAATTCTCTCGTGCGATTCCCCCACAACCAGTGCCACTCAACAACCAACCCAAGT
>JAOWBR010186528.1:0-10373 GCA_028571145.1 Dionaea muscipula | reverse complement strand
AAGGCATTTGATGCAAGAGCAGATGAAGGTATCTTCATGGGATATTCTTAAGTAAGCAAGACTTTCAGAATTCTCAATTAGAGAACAATGGTGATAGAGGAATCAGTGCATGTGGTTTTTGATGAACCACACTTCACCAAAGCAGCTGATGATGCTGTGGAGAAGTTGGTAGATCAAGCAGAGTGGTTGAAGATTTCAGATTCACCAAAGAAACAAGAACCAGTGTATGTGGATGCACAAGTGCCAATTGTTGAAGCTTAAGGTGATGAAGAAACTGTTGCAGATTAAGAAGATGTTGTTCCTGAAGAAGTTCGAGTAGTTCAACATGATGAGAATCTGATTATGGCACCTTTGAATTAGCCAGACCTGAGATGGTTGAATGATCACCCACCAAACTTGGTGATTGGATGCATTGAAGCAGGTGTGAGGATAAGAAGACAGTTGGACACCATGTTAGCTTGCTTCTTATCTCAAAAGGAGCACAAGATTGCAGAAGATGCATTGGCAGATGCTGATTGGATCATTGTCATGTAAGAAGAGCTCAATGAGTTTGAAAGGAATCAATTTTAGGAGTTGGTTTCAAGACCAAGACATCAGAATGTGGTAGGAACCAAGTGAGTTTTCATAAACAAGATGGATGAGAATTGAATCATTGTCAGAAACAAGGCTAGACTGGTTGCTCAAGAGTATTCCCAACAGGAGGGAATTGATTTTGATGAAACCTTTGCTCCAGTTACAAGGTTAGAAGCAATTAGGCTATTCTTAGCCTATGCAGCCCACAAGAGATTGAAAGTGTAGCAGATGGATGTCAAGAGTGCATTTTTGAATGAACTTCTAGAAGAGGAAGTCTATGTAGAGCAGTCACCTGGATTTGAAGTGAAAGGACAGGAGGACAAGGTATACAGGCTAAGGAAAGCCTTGTATGGATTGAAACAAGCACCAAGGGCTTAGTATGAAACCTTGTATAAGTTTTTGATTGACAATGGATTCAGGAAAGGCACAATTGACAAGACCTTATTCATGATCCAAGATAATTCAAACATATTGCTAGTACAAATTTATGTGGATGATATTATTTTTGGATCTGAGAATGAGCTGTTGTGCAAGAAGTTTTCAGATATAATGAAGAGCAAATTTCAGATGAGCATGATGGGAGAGCTCAACTATTTTCTTGGTTTACAAGTTAGGTAGTTGGAAAATGGGATTTTCATTAACCATGGAAAGTATGCAAGGGATTTAATTAAGAAGTTTAGGATGGAGTCCAGTGGATCATCACCAACTCCAATGTCTGTAGGAGTCAGTTTGGACAAGGATTTGGAAGGCAAAAATGTGGATCAGACCAAGTATTGAGGATTGATTGGATCCCTCTTATACTTGATAGCAAGTAGACCTGATATCTCCTTTGCAGTTGTGGTTTGTGCTAGATTCCAAGCATGCCCCAAAGAGAATCATTTGAAGGCTGCAAAGAGGATCTTGAAGTATCTTAAGGGTACTCAAGACATTAGACTTTGGTATCCACATGAAGGAGGATTTCAGCTAGTTGGATTTTCAGATTCAGATTTTGCTGGATGCAAGGTGGATAGGAAGAGTACATTAGGTACTTGTCAGTTTGTTGGAAGCAAATTGATCTCATGGTTTAGCAAGAAGCATACTTCAATAGCTACATCAACTGTAGAGGCTGAGTATGTAGCTGCTGGAAGTTGTTGTGCACAAGTTTTGTGGATAAAACATCAACTGATGGATTATGGAATTGAAGAGAAGGAGATTCCGATCATATGTGACAACACTGGTGCAATTACCATCAGTGAAAACCCAGTTTTGCATTCAAGTACAAAGCACATTGATGTTAGACATCACTTCATTAGAGATCATGTGGAGAAAGGCAATGTCAAGGTGGAGTATATCTCAACTGAGAAGCAGTTGGCAAATATATTCACCAAAGCTTTGTGTGAAGGAAGATTTGTTGAGATTAGAGGAGAACTAGGTGTAATAGATTTGATTTGATGATTTTAAGTGAGTTTTGATGATTCAGATTTGTTTTGAGATGATTTGGAGCAAGTTTGTATGGTTTGGAGAAGTTTCAGAAGATTTGAAGCAGGTTAAGGTTCGGTTGAAGTTTCCTAGTCATGGTCGAGACTGCTTGAAGACAAGTTTCGGTTAAGACTGCTAAAGGAGGCTTCGGTCGAGATTGCTCAAAGAAGTGTCGGTCGAGACTGGTTGAAGGCATTTTTGGTCGAGATTGATTGAAGACATGTTCGGTCGACACTGCTTGATGGAAGTTCGGTCGAGACTGCTCAAAGAAGGATTCTCGGTCGAGCCTGACTCAACATGAAGTGATGACATGACACGTTTAATGACGTGGAATTTATTAATATCATGCCAAAGATATTAAAGCAACATGTGAGGGAGAATTTCAAATTTTTAAGCTATTTTTGGCTAGGCAATCATTTTTGGATCCTACATTTTTTGGCGGATCTGACACCTTTTTGGAAGTTCCTCAGACATCCCAAAAGTCACTTCACTTTCCCATTTTTCGAGGAATTTCTAAGTCAAAAAGTTACCCAAATACATTCTCTTTCCCTCCACTTCATTTCTGTATCACAGAAGCTCAAAGTTTCCTCAAGCAAAAACCCTCTCAAAGCCCCAACCCTCTTCAAAGTTTTCTCAAAGATTTATCAAGCTCAACGATGGCACCCAAGTCCGGAGATGATTGTTCGGATAATCTTCTCACTGGAATGACGTTCGACATAGAGAATTTTTCGAAGAACAAGCTTTGCTCAGAAGGTGGAGAGAAGGTTGTTAAAGCACTGAAACAGAGTGGACTAGCTCCATTTCGTTCTGTTGATATCCCTACATGGTCGCCTCTTGACGTCCTAGATTTTTACAAGAATGCTAAGCTGAAGGGAGAATCCATCATTTCTAGGGTTTAGGAAACCGAGGTAGTCCTGACCCCTGACACACTTCATCAACTGCTTGGACTTCCAAAGTCAGGGACCAGAGACATCCTCAAGGTAGAATTTGATGGTGATGCGTTTTGGAAGATGATTGCCAAAGATGAGAAGAGCACATGCAATCTGGCATGCAAGGTTGTTCAGCTCAAGGAGGAGTTTCACATGCTTACAAATGTGACGAGCAAGATGATAGAGGGCAGGACAGGGCCACATGACCAACTGACAAGGATTAGGGCACATCTGATGTCAGCGATTTTGACCCAGAAGAAGTTCAACTGGGCACATTTCATCTTCATAAAGATCAAAGACCAGATTTTGAAGGAGCAGAGCACCCTTGGCGGCCCTAAGAAAGTTATTTTTCATATAAAGAAGTCTTTTGGACTCTTGATTTCATTCCTTTTAGCTGCTGTTGGCATAAAGCTGAGAGATCAGATGGTTGTCCATTCATTAAAGAGGTTGTTTGGTAAGATTGAAGAGAGTAGGAAGAGGAAGACTGCCCCATCCCCCACTAAAGGCAAGAAGGTTAAGAAAGTGAAGAGGCAATTGATTTTGGAATCAGAGACTGTGGCTTCAAGCACAGTTCCCTCAAAAGAGACTTCACAAGAGGAGGAAGTAGACCAGAGAAGATCTCAAGGAGAGGTTCATGAGGGTGAGCAGGCCACTGAGATGGCTCAGGACCCCTCTCATGAAGCCCATGATTCCATCAGAGATGATGTTGAAGCTATTGCTGCTGGTAATGCTGAGGTGGTAGTTGACCAAGCTGCAGCTATTAAAATTGAGAAGAGGTAGGAACCACTGATGAGGTTCCTATCATCATTGATGATCCCATTATTATAGATGAGTAGATAAGCAGATTCAATGCATGGTTATCCTGGAAGTTGAGTAGGTCTAGGGCTCAAGCAGAAGGGATTGAGAGGATGCAGTAGGAGGAGGATTGGGTGATGAGCATGGTGGACTGCTAGGAGATTTTTGAGTTGGTTGATGCAGGAAAGTTGACAGAGTTCTTTAAAGTTTGTGTTGCGGCTCACAAGCGACACAACATCAAACAAGGCAAGAGGCCAATTGGGGAGGATTCACATCACAGTGATCATGATGATGATGACAATGATGATGGAGGTGATACTCCTGCTGCCCCTGAATCAGTTCCCAATCCCACACCACAAACTGAACCACAATCATAAGCTCATGATGAGGAAGTGATTGAAGAGGTTGCTGAAGATGAAGTAGTTGAAGAAGGTGAGAACGAAAAGGAAACTGAGGAAGAGGAAGAGAAGGACAATGAGAAGGAAGATGATGAGAAAGTTAATGAGATGGAAGCAGAGGATGAAGCTGATAACCCTAAGGATGATGTGCCAAAAGAGCCATCTAGGGGTGATACTGAGAAGGAGGATGAGGATGAGGATTTTGAAGATCCCATTGGTTATGATGGTCCTATCAATAGTGTTGAGCTACTAACCAGTGATGAAGATGGGGAGGAAGTTGCCCAGGAAGATCAATGCACGGACTTGGTGTTTTACCAAGGTCCAGTTCAGCAAACAGGATCCTCCAGATCCATTCCTTTCATCTCAGAACCATCAACCAGTGGACCCTCACATGCTGCACAAACCACTGACCCCAAGATTCATGCTCACATAAATGAAGCAGTGAAGGTGATGCTGATGCAGATGGATAAGCAAAGCAAGGCCATCACAGAGCTATTGAAGTACCTTAAGTTTCATCATCCTCAGGATGGGAAACTCACAGCTGATATTTATATAAGTACTCAGACCCTCACTAACGATATGCACAAAAATACAAAGGATGTGGATCTTCTGGTTAGAGCACTTAGAGGTGATCTCCCCAGGACAATCGAAGAGAGCACTGATTCCATTGAGGCTAAAGTAAAAGATGTTAAAGAGGATGTGAAGGCCAGACTTGAGCTGATGGAGTCCAAGATGAAAGTTTCTGAAATTAAGCTGAGCATGAAGATTACCATGTCTGAAGGCAATTTGGGAAGGAAGATTGATGAGAACTCATCCAGACTGTCAGATGTTGAAGGAACCCTGGCTGAGATTCTCAAGGCTCAGAAAGAACATAATGAGACCAACAAGGCCCTCATAGACTTTCTTGTCAATAAATTTTTGGGTGATGCCAAAAAAGGGATGGTTCTAGAGGTGCCAAAGAGCAAAGAAGTGCCAGTGGCCAACCTCAAGCCAAGAAAGGGGATTTTCACCAAGGACATCACGGAGCTGGAGGAAGTACTACAAAGAAACCCCAAGCAGAAACAATCACTGCCAAAGAGATGGATGAATTCAACAAGCTGTTCAAGTCAGGATACTGGGCTAAACATACAAACAAGCAGGATGCTCTCTACTACTTCCTAGAGTCAAAGAAGAAAGGAAAAAAGCTCATGAAGATTGCAAAAAGCAGAAAGAAAGGTAATAAAGGAAGAGATCTAACACAGATTGAATGCACAGAAGAGTTTGAGAACCTGTGGAGAGGTGGAAGCTTCCTTGGAATGACATATGGACAAGCATGGGACTATTGACAAGGAATTAATGATTATATTTATTTTCATAACATTAAGAGATAATCATTGTTTTTGTATCTGCTGCTGCTGATTGATGTAAAACATTTTTAAGCATTTGAGTAAAGTCACTTTTACTCTTTGCTCTTTCCATTGTTCTGATTTGATTTGTTTGTGTTGGTTTTGACATCATCAAAAAGGGTGAAATTGATAGATATTTAAGTTTTGATAATGCTATGACTTTAGGTTTTGATAACCATAAAGAACTAAGGGGGAATCTGATAGATTAAGTTGATTATAGCTTGAATGCTTAAGTTTTGTTTGTATAAAAGTTGCCCATAGCAACTTAAGCAGGTTAGGCAGAGATGAATCCAGCTGATTAGCTTCAGTTCAGGAGAATCCAGTTGAGGCATGATCTAGTTGACATAGATCCAGCTGAGTAGCTCCAGGCGACACAGACCAAGTCTACAGTAGAGGCAGCTGAGTAGCTCCAGCTGACACAGATCAAGTCTACAGTAGAAGCAGCTGACACAGATCGAGCTGAGTTGTTTCAGTGGAGTAGATCCAGCTGAGGTTGATCAAGTCTACTATAGAAGCAGCTGACACAAATCCAGCCAGATTGTTCCAATTGACATAGATCCAGTGGACAGTAGTTCTAGGTGAGGAAGTTCCAGTTTATAGTAGAAGCAGCTGACATAGTTCCAGCTGAGATGTTCCAGTTGACAGTAGAAGCAATCTACAGTAGTTCCAGCTAAGATGTTCCAGCTGATAGTAGATCAAGTTTACAGTAGTGCCAGTCGAGGAAGTTCCAGCTGATAGTAAATAAGCCTACAGTGGATCCAGCCAAGGAAATTCCAGTTGACAGTAGACCCAGCCTACAGAAGAACCAGCTGAGTAGATTCAGTGAACAGTAGATCCAGTAGACACTGACCCATCTGAAAGAGGATTCAGCTGATAGAAGACCCAGCTGATAGTAAATGTAGTCTACAATGATCCAGCTGATATTGTATGCAGTTGACATTGCGAGCAGTTGACAGTGAATCCAGTTGACACAAGACCAGCTGAGATCAAGGCAGCCTAGGGTTTACGAAACTTAGGGTTTTCGAAGCTGAAGCCGAAGAAACTGCCTCGTGTCTTGAAACAAGGTTTGCATTGAAGAAGGATGGGACATATATTAAATTCAAATCATTAAATTTGATGATTGGAGACGTTGAAAAGAAGACAAAATCACGGGTTCTGACCAATGCAAAAAGAAGATAACTTTTTGAAAAAGAAAGTGTCAGATTTGGAAACCCTAGCTTTGGAAGGATGCTTTTCAAAAGCAAGCACGATTTGGGAAAGAAGACCAAGACCAGATCCACCATCTTCGGGATTGCTAGAAGATTGAGAAGAAGAAGAAGATCAAAGTTCAACGGCTCTCCAACGGGTATATTTTTGAGGCTATATATACCTAGGCACGAAGAAGAGAAGACAACCTTTGAATCTCCATGCTGTGATATTGTAAACTCTCTGTGCCTACAAGCTTTATAAGTTACATCTAGTAACTGAGCCAACCCCAGTGCTTAAATTCATCATCAAGAAAAGGCTCAACGAATCACTGCTATGATTCAACTATTTTCAAGATCAATATTTTCTTGAAGGATCAGTGAAGTGGGAAAGCCACGAAGGACTGAAGTTGATCAGTGAAGTCTTCATCTGTGAAGGAGCTGCGAAGCTGGTGAAGAAACTAAGGGTTGTGAAGGATCAGAGGCAGCTGAAGCATTTGGAGGGACGAAGGACTGAAGCTGGTGAAGCAACATTTGTTGTGAAGGATCAGACAGTGTGGTGGGCAGCTGAAGTGTTGCAACGAAGGAGTTGCAAGGGTTATAGTGTTTAACATTGTGTCACTATTGTAATTGGTGTCAAAGACAATAGTGAATTTCTCCTATACCACAGGGAGAAGAGAGGAGTAGAGGATTTCACCACCTCGAACCTCTATAATCTTTGTGTCATTTATATTTCCATTTTGCATTGCATTTATACACACACAACATTAAAACAGTAACAAAAACCTTGAAAACTAAATTTCAAAGGGGCTATACAAATTTAATCCGCTGCGCAACTTTGTAAAGATAAAAAGATTTTGAAAAACCTAATAGTTCATTCACTCCCCCTCTGAACTATTAGAGCCCCTCCTAGGGACCAACAACATGTCCGTGGCATGAGCTCAGTATCGTAGGCCAGCAACTTGGCCCTTAAAGCACGTACAACACTACGTGCTCTAATATCCCGTGAAAGATCACTATCTCAGCTATAATACTCCTGTAGCCGTTCGCGCAAGTCCGTTATCGCGGCCTCGTCTTTGACAGAGTGAACCTCACGCTCCATTCTGGGAAGTGTCGTGTTGTCGGCCAAGCTCGGTATCACTCAAGGCCATCCAACTTGGCCTCCCAGTATCAAAGAGCGCATTTAGCAACTCCCGAGTAATGTTGTCCTCTTGGGACGTAACCATCATCTTGTAGTCCTTATGGACGAACCGAATCGGGCCGAGGGCCTGCTCATACATACCATATTCGACCGCATTGGTTTCGTTCACAAAAGGCCGACAATCGGCCTCGACGATCTCAAGAATTTCATTCTCATCCCATAGGACGATGCACTGGTGGAGTGAAGAGGGAATGCACCCACTCCCATGAATCCAGTCCCGTCCTAGATGGACGTTATAACGGGTTGAGGTGCTCATGACAAAGAGTAATGTGGTCCTAGTCATACTGCCTATAATAATGTTAAGGGCGATCATCCCTTTCGACTCAGCTACCTCTCCACAAAAGTTGGTCAGCATGACCGATGATGGCATTAAATCGGCCTCAGTCTTGCCAAATTTCTTCAGCATACGGTATGAGATAGTATTGATCGTGGCCCCATTATCAACCAGAATACGATTAACGGGAATGCCATTTATCTCGGCCTTTAAATATAGAGGCCGTAGATGCTTCCTCAATTGGTCTGATGGGCGATGGAACACAACTTGCTTTGTGGCATTTACTCCTACCTCTGGCTTTCTCGCTTTTACCTCTATGGCCTGGACATCCCTAAAGCTCCAGGTCATGCGCCTGAAACTCCACGACTCATCGGCGCCAAACTCTTACCCCAACTAGTTGGGGGTAACTCGGGCTCCACGGCAGGAGGGGGAGCTGGCACAACTTAAGCACGAGGGACACGCCGTTCCACCTTCGGCCTCCCATATACTACCAAAAATTCAAATTTGTCGAAGCCCGACTCTCCTAGTGGCCCGACGGATGGGTTCTCACTCTCATACAACTCGCGGAGGAACCTTTGGAACGAGATTCCTCACTTTTTTACTTCTGCGGTGCAATCTATTTCTTCTTCTACGTCTGTGAGTTCATTGTCCTGACCCCCTTGTTCAATAGTATACGTGCCCGTTTTAGGCACCCATTCGTTCTCAGCATCCTCGGCCGAAGACACCTGGCCGCAAACTAATTGAGGCTCCTCTTCTAAGTCAAAGAATAAAGTCGATGATTCATCCTCACCCTCAAAATCCTACTCTTCACTTTCATCCTCTTGTTCTTGCTCCGGTGAGGACGTACCAGCTTCATCCTGACTCTTATACACTCCGGGCAACAAGTAGTTATTGATGGTCACCGGTGGCAATGTCCCAAATTGGATGGTCTTCGGACACTCTTCGTCCGAGTCTTCGTCGGCCCATCTCTCGAATTTGGACGGTGCTGCACTTCTCTCAAGATCGCCCCCTGACCTATGGAGGACGCGCTGACATTAGAGGCAACGTGTGCCTCTACAGTGTTTACTTCGTAGTCCTCAGTCGCAGCATGTTCTTGCTTCTCGCGCCTCTAAGTGGCCCGCATACGCTGGTTGTACTTCCTTTGCGCCTGCCTCTGCTGCGTGCGGGTCATCTGATTAAAGGGAACATTCCTTCTCATCCTTGGCTCAGACGCATCCCATTCTTCAACACGGCCAAACTTCGGCCGAAAAGTCCTTCCACTCACAGGCCCCAAAGGATGGACCCTTAATGAAGCCTCTAGAGCCTCTCCAAATGGATAACCATTTTTCTTCGCTCGTTCCTCATGGAATCGCCTCACAACGGCGATTTCACGCTGGCAGCATACACATAAATGCTCCAACGGATCAGAATCATGGGAATAGTCCCCAGGACGCTCCTTGTCCACTTTGAGGGGCCGCACCTCTTCGGTGAGCTCTTGAGGGGCGGGGAATTGCCCAACAGGACGCGGATTGTCCGAGGTCACCTTAGCCAGAAGAGTGATGACCAGCATATTCACATTGGTGGTCTTGGGGAATGGATCCTTGTCCACCTTCATCCTTCCACTGTTGAAGATAAAACATCCAGAGTCTATGGAATCCTACAAGACGTTCCGAAACGTTAAGTAATTATTGGTTTAATGCGTCCACACATTATGCCATTTACAATACCTCTTACCCGCTATAGCCTCGGGTGAAGGTATTTTATGTTTTTCCCCAAGTTTAATTTGTTTATTAGCATACAGTTGGTCAAAAATTTCATTTACTTTCGATATGTCAAATGAAAACACCCTGGGTTTATGTTCTTTCTGGGCTTCGCCCTCAACGGGCCGGGGTTTCACCAAGGCTTTGCAAGAATAAGGCTGTCCGGCCTTTAACTCGTCTAGACACATATCAGCCGGATACTCTATTTCTACTTTATTTAATTCATAATTTGGGTCACGATTGTAATACCCCAGGTTGAGAGTTAAAGCTTATAATAAATGATATGGCGACTATATCACCACCTAGTTAACCACTTTTCGTGGAGCAGAGTTCATCAGAACTCCGCAATTAAGCGTGCTAGGACTGGAGTAGTCTCAGGATGGGTGACCTCCTGGGAAGTGCTATCCGAGTACGGGTGTGGGTAGCCAGTCGCCATA
>JAOWBR010186517.1:0-10373 GCA_028571145.1 Dionaea muscipula | reverse complement strand
GTCAGCAGGTCAAGGTTGAGCATCAGAGGCCTGCGGGCAAGTTGCAGCCACTTCCCATTCCTGAGTGGAAGTGGGAGCACATCACGATGGACTTTGTCACCGGGCTTCCAATTACCCGGAATGGAGACGACGTTGTTTGGGTTATAGTTGATCGGCTCACGAAGTTAGCTCACTTTTTGCCGATCAAAATGACCTTCAGTTTGGAGCGGTTGGCTCGCCTCTACATGAGAGAGATTGTGCGTTTGCATGGGGCTCCAGTGTCCATTGTTTCAGATAGAGATCCGAGGTTTGTGTCGAAGTTTTGGAGAGCATTCCATGATGAGTTCGGCACGACTCTGAGTTTCAGCACAACCTATCATCCTCAAACAGATGGTCAGTCTGAGCGGACCATGCAGACTCTTGAGGATAAGTTGAGAGCCAGTTCACTTGATTGGAAGGGGAACTGGGATGACCAGTTGCCTCTGATCGAGTTTTCTTACAATAATAGCTTTCAGACCAACTTATGTATGGAACCATATAAGGCCTAGTATGGCAGGAGGTGTAGATCGCTTACTTGCTGGTATGAGGTCGGCGAGAGACAACTTTTGGGGCTTGAGTTGGTGCAGGATGCTAGTGAGAAGATAACGGTGATCAGGGACAGACTTCTGACAGCATAGAGTAGACAGAAGAGCTATACTGATAATCGCAGACGTGATCTTGAGTTCCGGGTTGGGGACAAGGCCTTTTTGAGGGTCTCTCCGTGGAAGGGTATGATCCGCTTTGGCAAGAAAGGGAAGCTCAGTCCCCGCTACATCGGTCCCTTTTATGTGTTGGATCATGTGGGTGATGTTTCTTACCGTGTTGCTCTTCCGCCACAGTTGGCTGAGGTGCACAATGTCTTCCATGTGTCGATGTTGAGGAAGTATGTGCACAGTCCTAGTCATGTCATTGATTTTGAGCCGTTGCACGTCCGTGAGGATATGACTTATGAGGAGCAGCCGGTGGAGATTCTTGATCGGAAAGAGAAGGTACTCAGGACCAAGACAGTGCAGTTGGTCAAGGTCCTTTGGCGCAACCATGCCGTGGAGGCTACATGGGAGCGCGAGAGCGAGATGCTCGAGAAGTACCCTCATCTCTTTTCAGGTGTGTGACTTTTTGTTTGAATTTCGGTTGTGTTGGTTTCGAGGGTGAAACCCTCTTTTAAGGGGGGAAGGTTGTGAAGGACCAGTCCTTCGGGTTGGTTTTGTTTGAATTTCAAGGACGAAATTCTTTTAAGGAGGGAATGATGTGATAACCCATCTTAATTTTAAGCTGTTTTAGGTTATTTGATATAAACCGACCGACTTTTAATTAATTTGGGTTAATTAATCATCGAGACTTCCATCTAGCTTAGTTGTCTAAGTGGAAGCGGAGAGTGCACTTGTTTCTTGGAGGCTTGGGTTTGAAACTTGTGGGGAGCGTTTTGAGATTTTTAATCTCATTTATGGGGATGGGAAAAGACCTTTTTACCCCTCATTGAATTGAGAATCAGATTTGGGGATTACGGATGGAGAATACGTAACTCCTTTTTCCCACACTCTTCTCTTTTCCTTTTGCCTTCTTCTCTCTCCCTCTCTCACATCCCTTTCTGTTTCCCCTTGATCGATCGGCGGCAGCAGGAGGCAGCGAAGGAGAACGTCGTCCGGTGATCGGCGACGAGGAGATTGATTTTGTATTACAGTCATTGTCCGGGTAAGGATCCTTAGATTCGTTTTTCCTCTTTTCCCACGTTTTGGATTTATGAAGAGGACAATTTTTGACCGGGTGATTCTCTTCTTGATTTCATGTGGTTGATCGATCAGTGGTGATCATTAGGACGTGCTCGGATTATCCGCGGAGCGTGGACGTCGTTTTCTTAGATTCGGGTAAATTTTTCACCCTTTTGTTTTGATTCATTTTGTCAATTCGTTGGATTAGTGTTTGTTTTGATCGGGACTTGATTAGGGGCGTGGATAGGTGTAATGTGATGTTTTGGACTTGTGTGCGATGGTTTGGTGTCGTTTGGATTGCTGTTGTAGGTTTCAGGTTTATGAAAAAACGATTTCGTGAATGATAGATTCGGCTTTCTGCAGATTTCAGGAAATCCGGCCGACCAGATTCCCTAGTTCAGGAATTTCCGGTCGATCGAAAATAGCTGCTGTAGGCATATTTTGTCCGTTGAGCTTGGTTTCGATTCCGTTTGTTTCGGGATGTTTAGTGAGGCATTTTAGGACATCGTTAGACACGTTTATGTCCTGTTTTGCATGCGTTTCTTGCATGAGATCTTTTTAGTGAGTTTTCTCCATTGGATGTTCACGTAGGTGGTGACGTGACGGTTTACGGAGTGTGGTGACTTGGCCTAGTTTATGATTGCTTTAGCGGGATTCCAGGTGAGGGGTGTACACAACTCTCCAATCCTTTCACCTCCTATACTTCTATCTTTCTTCGGCCTTTCATGATATCACATATTATACAGTTCATGTTCTGTATAGTCTGTTTTCTCATTGTAATGTCCACTCTGTTTGATACGCTTTTGGTTGTCATGTTGGCCTATTTTCTCTTATATCATGATGTTATCTATGATATATAGTTTTGTTGTTTGTGGCCTTGCTCGTTTGTTTCCTCGTTGAGTGGACGGGTGGTATCTTGTGAGGTGTGTGTTGTGTTGAGGTGAATCGTGGTGAGTTGTACTGTTATGACTAAGCCCGAGGGTTAGTTCCTTTGAGGGCGACTTCGGCCATACCGTTTTACCGTATGTGGCAACGTCCTTTACGTCTTGTCGATGACCTGGACAGAGCCTACCATGGCGTAGTACTCCGGCCGCCATATCGGTTTACACCCATGGTTTGGTAGGATATCCTACTGGTGCGACCTGAGACGGCAATGTGGTAGACTGCGGGTACTACCGTTGAGTTTCTTTGTGGTAGATTGTGGGTGCTACCGTTCTGTTTTTATGAGTTTCTTTTTGGTAGACTGAGGGTGCTACCGTGTTATCTTTCTTTCTATTTGAGTGGTAGACTTAGGGTGCTATCGAGTGTTTTGTGATAGACTACAAGTGCTACAGTTGGGTCTTCTTTGGATATGAGAGTTGTCTGGACCTTCTGTGTTATATCGTTGCTGTTTTACTCTTTCATATCATGTGGCCCTTGCGATATCTGTGATTTGCTGGACTTGCTGGTATGACAGTTACTGGCTTTTTATGCTCATGCTTTTGCATCTAGTACTGTCATACATTCTTCCGTTGTTCCATGAGTAGCCTTTGATCCCGGTGGTGGGTGGTCCCCTCCTGTTGTTTCCCTAGTACCTCCGCGCCACTGGTTAAGGTGTTAGGAGTGATATCATTTACGTTTGACTTGGACCACTCTCACACCCTCATAGAACTCAGTTTGCTTTTCTTTACCAGCATGATCTTGGTATTCTACTTACCCTGTGTACACCCCCAATTGAACGGTTTTGCAGGTGAGTAGGTTTGAGTTAGGAGGATGCGGCGGGGAGAAGGATCTCCCGGCCTCTTAGGATTTTGATCTTTTGTTGGACTCATGATTTTACTATTTAGTAAACTCTGATGATTGTAGTACTTTTCCGCATTTTTATGGTTCATTAGTACAGTTTATCTCTTTTGGTTTGGTTGGTCGGATCGACCTTCGGGTTTCATTGGGATTTTTACTCTGATTGATTGATAGACTGTACTTGACCTTTGGTCCAGTTTGGTGACCCCACTGATGCATAATATTTTGTTTAGACTGGACCATTGGGCTTTGATGGGTTCTTAGGCTTGTGCGGTTCGTGGTTGGGGTCCATGGGCCGTACGTCAGTCCACTCGGGGTGGGGTGTGACACTAGCCATCCTTAGGAAGGAACAGTTGTATGCCAATTTGATGAAATGCACTTTTTGTACTGATAAATTAGTATTTTTAGGTTTGTTATAAGTGCGCAGGGTGTTCAGGTGGACGAAGAGAAAATTCGTGCCATTCAGGACTGGCCTAGTCCCTACTAACGTGGGACAAGTGCAAAGTTTCCATGGACTGGCTAGTTTTTACCGAAGGTTTGTAAAGGACTTTAGTACAATTGCAGCTTCACTGACTAAGGAAATTAAGAAAAATGTGGCATTCACATGGGGTGAGGAATAAGAACGGGCTTTTCAACTGTTGAAAGGAAAGTTATCTTCTGCCCCTTTTATTATCTTTGCCTGATTTTAATAAAGCGTTTGAAATAGAATGTGACGCACCTGGTGTTAGTATTGGTGTTGTCTTATCGCAGAATGGAAGACTCATTGCATACTTTTGCGAGAAGCTTAATGGAGTGACATTGAATTATCCTATGTATGACAAGGAGTATTATGCAGGCGCCCGTCAGGCATACGACATGCGTAAATTATTGCGGATTTTATTTTATTTTCTTTGGGAATTATTTCCTTTTTGGTCGTTGACTATACAAACATTGTTTGAGGTTGTAAAACTCATCATCTATGAATTTAAAAAAAAAAAAACCTTTTGAGAGAAATCTCTTTGTTCCGCGAGGAATTCGATCAAGCCGAGTGGATTCGGGGAGATCAAACTGACTTATCAATCGAACTGTCGCATTCGATTATGGCATCTTCACGTGTCAAGGTTCTCGTCATCCAAATAGTCATTGGGTCGCGGTTAAGTCCAAGGTTCCCGTCGTTTGGTGTCGTTGGGTCGCGGTTCCATCCTAAGCTGTTAGAAGGGATCCTCGGGTGGCCTACTCGGCCAGGGTCTTCGGTAACCAATCCACCGGGTTTGTGTCAGTTGTGCTGACGAATCTAATTTTTATGGTATACTCGAAGAAACTGTGGTACTATAATATCCGGGCTTACCGTTAAAAAGAGTTACTTTATTCAAATGCAAATGGTTTAATCCTGTTCAGGGCGTTAAGTTTCACTCTAAGTACAATCTAGTGGAGATCAACCACAAGAAGAAATACAGGAAGTACGAACCATTTGTATTGGCTCAACAAGCAGGCCAAGTGTACTTCACTCCTTATCCTAGCAAAAAAAAGAAAAACGCGATTGGTGGGCAGTTTGTAAGGTCAAGGGATAAGGTATAATCGATTGTCCGGATCAAACATATCAAGAAAAAGTCAACGAACCTCTAGCACAAATTGATCCAAGAGTGGACGATGCTAATATTTCTCTTCTTGATGCAGAGGCTGGATTTAATTTAGTTGATTTGCTTAATGAAGGGGATGAGGATGTCAACGGCGATGATGATGATGATGATGAGGAGGAGGAGGAACTATGTAATAGTTCATACGATAGTGATATGTAAACGTTATGCACTCTCATTATTATTCATTTGTACGTTCTCATGTAAGTCATTCTATCCTACCGACAATTGAATCATTTCATACTATATTTTCATATTCTTGTCTATTATATGGTGGTAGATATTTTACGATACCTAGAGGTACATACAGATATTTCAAATGGTACGGGTTTGGTTCTCAAGAGCAAGCCAGTGCCCTTGGTCTTACTTTGACCAGTACGTCCTCGCCGTCCGTGCAATCCACCACCCAGCCGACGCAGCCTTAGTCTTCTCAGACGATGATGGAGGAGATCGTGAGAGTAGTGCAGACGATGATGGAGCATTACATACCTCCTGATATTCGGGCTGCAGCTGGTCCATTTCAGCTTCCCACGTTCTCGCAGCAAGGTTCAGTTCCCCCTGCTTTCCCTGCTCCCCAGTCTGGTTCTAAAGATGGTACGGGTTCAGTTCCCCCTGCTGCCCATGCTCCTGAGTCTGCTCCCCAGCCTGCCCCCCAAACTATTCCCTCCTCCTGCTCTCATATTTCTGATGTTGATAATGGTGAACACAATTGATCATATATACATTTGTGAATCTGTGATGTTATTTGATCCAGCTACTATATTTCTTTGTAACATAAAATACATTTTCAATTCTGTCAATTTGTATGGGTTGGTTTGTGTAGGCTATTAACCTTGTGTTGGTTGGTGTTGGTTGTTGGCTTTGGTATTGATGATTGTTATAGGTTTTGTATCATATACAGGTGATTGTAATATTTACATGGGCGAATTGACGTGGAAACGAATTTTTCCTGATAAAATTTTCAGAAGTTACCGACGGTTTGCCGACCAATCACCGACGACGGTTCGAATATTTTTTTATCCTAATAGGCGACATTTTGATTATAAAAACATCGTCTATCATCAACAAATAATCCACGGTTTGATTATTAGAAACTGTCGCATATTTTATTATAATAATCGACAGTTTAATTATAAACCGTCGGCTATATTATAATTTAGCGACAATTTTATTTACTCCATCGCCTATTCAAATAAAATGCAGCAGCATTTATTTTTTTTTTTTCAAAAAGGAAAATGCGATAATAAGTGACGGTTCTTCGTATAAAACCGTCGCCTATTGTAAAGGAAAAAGTCGGCATATTACCGACGTAAGTAACATTTCGTCGGTAATTACCTTCTATTCTCCGACGCACTTAATACTTAGTCTGTAAATTTTTGTGGTGAATTACCGACCAAATAATATCATCTATCGGTACTTACCAGGGAATTACCGTCAAACATTATATACGCCATAGAATATTTGGACGTTAATTACCGACATAATTTTTATTCGTCTGTAAGTACGTACCAACAATATACGTTGGCGTTTATTTGATGGTTTATTACCGACGGGAAGCAATTTTTGTCTATAATTACTATCATATTACCGTCGAAAAAAGGGATTTGTCGGATTGTAAATGGTTATGAATTACTGATGGAATACCGACGCAATATGATATTTGTTGGTATATACAGACGTAAATCCTTAGTCGTTGATAATTATCGACTAGAATATACCGACGACAGTCATCGACACGTTACCGACAATTATGATGGTCACCGAGGACTTACCGACGAATAATGTCCGACGCTAAATGCCTGTTTTTATTGTAGTGATTCAAACTTGTTATCAAAGTCATGCTTGGTTTTGTTTAAAGTTTTTACGTTGAACATTGAGAACATTGCATGAAAAGCGGCTCCAGTACCAACGGTGCTAAGGATATGATATTACATTCCCTAAACAAATTTCGAGCTTCCACCTTTCTTCCTTCAAATATATCATTCGACCCTTTTGAAGCCTCGATGATAGAAACCCCTTTTTGACAAAGATACAAAGAGCCAAAATAACTAAGTTTGAGGGGCATAAGATGTAATACCCCGTACCTAGATTATTAGGTCTTAAAAATGATTAAGGATTTAATTGGAATTTATTTGGATGTTAAGTGACATTAAAGAATTAATGGAGATATTTAAGGAAGGTTTGATGTATTTGAGGGGTAAAAGGTGATTTTAACAAAAAGACATCGAATTTTAATGATTTTAATGTCAATGAGATAAAATGATGAACATGGACTATAATGTTGACAAGCTTAGGATATCGATGCGATAAGATGGGAAATGGGATATAGTAAAATAAAAAGGGATTCATAGAGTTTGTGATATATTAATTAGTTGGCATTGAATAACCTGTTAAAACCCACGCGTTGGGTAGTAAATGACCCTATGTTCAAGGGCCTAGGGATTTATGGGCTAGTTTGGGATAACAAGCAAAGGTTGGTATTGTGTTAAATGGGCCACAATCACGTTTTAGGGCCATTAGGTGATGGGCTAGTATTTGACTTAAATATAGCAAATTTTGTGAAGTAGGAAATGTGAGGGATCAAGGGGGCAGGGACTTCTTCTTCACGTGGCTAGCAGAAATGAGCCCATCACCTCTGTCACCTAAAAGAAAGAAAAAAAAAAAAAAAAGATTTTAAAAAGATTTTAAAAATTAAAAACGATAATATATTACCGCTTGATCAAAATAAAAACGATAGTATACTATCGTTTTTGACAATGAAAAACTATAATATATTATCATTTTATTAAAAAATCATATCAAAATCTACACGCATCCCAATGGGATTCGCCTAAAATAATTGGCAAAAAAAAACAAGAAAATAATATTAGAAAAGAGACGGTGACATAAGAAATCAAATGAGAAGGAACAAAGAACGGTACAGAGATAGGGATGGCAAAGGGGTGGGGTGGGGTTTTGCCTCCTCCATCCCCGATCTCGTGGGGAAAAAAATTCACCGTCCCCGTCCCTATTCTCGGTTTTTTCATCCCCATAACCTTATCCTCATTTCCCCATCTCCCTTTTCCCATCCCCGTTTCCGGTTTTTCCGTCCCCATTTTTTCGTTTTTTATCTTCATTTGTCCTTAATGCTAAAATTATATATAATATAACTAAAATGTACACGGGTCCCCGTAGGACAGGTTCGAGGTGGGTCCTTGTGTATTCTCATCCCGTTTTGATCCTAAATTTTGACCCGGTTCGAAGTAGGGTCAGACGAATCCTCGCAGTTCGGATTTTTTTTTGTCAATCCCTATATAACAGAGAAAGGAAACCGTGAGACAGAGGAGAGGAGGAAGCTGAGAGCAAAAGAGAAGGAGACAAGGAAAAGACAAGAGGAGAAGCCGAGACAGAGAGGAAGGAGAGGGAAAAGGGAATTAGTAGAAGAAGAAGAAGGGAGGAGGCGAAGGGGCGTTGCCTTGTGAAGCTGGATATCCTCTAATCGATCATCTCAGGTAAGCCTTAGGAGCTCTAAATTAGTGGCTTTCAAGCTTTAATGAATTGGAAAGGCTTGAACCTACTTAGCGGTGAGATGTGAGAATGGTTATGTATATGAGATATATGGGCTGGATAGCATGCGGTGACTCCATGTTTGATGACTTGTCAACACATGATTTTGTAAATTGGATTACAGATTTTGTAAATTGGATGACAGTTTAAGTATTTAAAGGCTTGGGGGTTGTCCTTTGAATATTTATTAAGATGAGTTCATGGTAAATTGGTGGAAGTGATGAAGGAATGGAAGAGAGGATTGATTTGGGTTGTTCACGGTTCTATAATTTCACAGAAACGGGGAAGACCATCACCGGCTAGCTGGCCCAAGGCCACTGGCTAGCCGGCTGCTAGCCATTACGGGCGGTTAGCCGGCCCTGACCACCAGCTAACTGGCCCTCCTTTGCCTGGGTTTGACCGGAAGAGGCTGAAAAGGGGTTCGTTGGTCCCTAGACTTGGGATTTTGTTCTGAAGTACTATGAACTCACTAGTAGGTGTGTGATAAGTGATTACTTATTAAGACCGTAAGGTACCGAGGTTTGACGGGTATTAGTTTTTGCTTTCCCGTTAATAATATATGTTGAATTTGGTACCTTGTATGTGTTTAGCAGCTTACGTTGACTGTCGAAGTTGATTATAACAGCAAGATATTTTCATCAGTAGAGTTTTGTGTATATTTGATTCACCATGAAATCTATGAAATGATTTGAGATGTTTGTTTTTAGATTCAAATGTGTTTAAGATTTGACTATGTTTTCCTTCGTGTTTCTATTTGAATTAAGGGTGTAAACGAGTCGAGTCGAGCCAAATATCTTTATAAACGAGTTAAGTTTATTTAATTTTAACAAGCCCGAACTCGAACTCTAGTTGGACCTCGAGCTTAACGAACTCATAGAGATAAGGATAGAGTTCGGCTCGATAGACTCGACAAACACTATAACGAGCTCAAACTCGGATTTTAATGTATTTTTTTATTTATTTTTACTTTTTATAATATTTTGATAAAATTTTATATACTTGACTAATACTATTTCATAATATATAATTATAAAAAAAATTAAAAAACTTAGCTTATTCGGCTTGTTAGGTTAGCGAGTTTTTTTACCGAGCTCGAGCTTTTAGAGGTCGAGCTCGACTCAACTCGAACCGAGCTTTTCAAGCTTTTTTTGAGCCAAAACGAGCCGAGCTTGAGCTGTATCATCTCATCTAGACTCCTAATTTGAATGCTAGCTTTGTTTGATATCTCAAAGTTCTACTTTAAGGGTGTGTTTGATTGTAGGATAAGAAAATGGGGGATATGGAGTATTGAGGGATATATGGAGGGATTGTAATAATGAGGGATATGGAGTAATGGGGGATTATTTTTCAATGTCTTTGTTTTGTAGATATAATTCGTCGGATAATTTTTTTATGGAAAAAGTTTGTCGGAAAATTTTCTTCGGGAACAGTTCTCCGAAAAATTTTCGCCGAGAAATTTTCGCCGGGAAAAGTCCGTTGGAAAAATTTTCGCCGGAAAAGTTCGTCGAAAAATTTTCGCCGGAAAAGTTCGTCGGAAAAGTTCGCTGGGAAAATTTTCGCCGGAAATGTTCGTCGGAAAATTTTCGTCGGAAAATTTTCGTCGGAAAAGTTCGTCGGAAAATTTCCGCCGGAAAAAGTTCGTCGGAAAATTAACGCCGAAAAAAGTTCGTCGGAAAATTTCTGCCGGAAAAAGTTCGTCGGAAAA